>JAODAG010072596.1:0-16414 GCA_027574785.1 Orphnurgus asper | reverse complement strand
AGAAGGCAATGTTGGATTTGGTAGCAGTGCCTGGCCCCATACATGACCGCCCTGGTAGGTTGCTCGCTTTACATGCTATTCCAGAGCTGCCCTTGTTGGCGGAATCTGTTTTACATTAGGTTTCCTGGAGAATATTTTTGTCGATCTTTGTTAATGTCTGTACATGTATTGGTCCTGTCATAGAGCAGGATGACGAATCTTTCGATAGTAGTCAAAACACCTGCTGTTATGTCACTAGGTGCACAAACTAATTTCAGGAGTACATCCGTAAGTTCTGGCAGGGCATTCCAGGTTCTCTATGCAGTCTTCTTACCATGTCCAACAAAGCTAGAGACAGTATCACAGCCGCTTTGCGCATGGAACATTGGGAGTGCTCAGGCTTTATTGGGTCTATGCAAGGCTTTGTGTGAGCTGCCAAGTAACGGAAGCTCTTCCCTGTTCCAAATGCTCGCCACAGTTCAGCTTCTGGACCCTTCATTTGTACCACAGATACAGCTAAGATCACAACATCAGTGTCTACAGTCCGAATGACTATTTTATTATGGTCTGCATCCTCATGACTGCACGGAGAAAGCGAGAAAGTCTCCTGCAGTGGGGGTTTGCTCAGTACAGATTCCCCATCAGTGATGACAAGTTGTTTGTTCTCTTGGTCAAACGAATTGAGAAGAGCATGAGACAGGAATCTGAAGAGCTCTGTCTTGTTGCTATCTACGAGCAGAAAATCTTGCCAATGCGATGTAAGGTAAGTAGTTGTTCGTAGAACCACTACTGGTTTGAGAAATCTACCTTAACTACCTTACCTTACATCCCACAATTGCACGAGACTATAACCGTTTTACTGGGCCTGGAGCTGATTTCTTCCTCGAAGTTCCCAGCACTGATCTTGTAAAGTTCCCTCTTGAGGACAGCACATCCTTCAGGTAACATGCGATGAATGAGGATGGTGTCTTCCAGGAGGCCGCCGCTAGAATATCTTCTACTGGGATGCCACAAAATCAAGCCGTTCGGAGTCTTGACTTCTCACGTCGTGTGCCCTCACTCTACCCGTAGGGTTTCCATAGTCTCTTACCAGCGTCACTATTCACCTCGAAATGGAGTCCTTGGAGGCAGGGCTAAAAGGATTCCGTGGAATAACGAACAGCTGTTCTCAACCACTTGGTTCTCTCTATATACCACTTCAGGGCCCTCACCGGGCTTGCCCTCCCTGACCGACGAACACTCTTTCATCGCAGGGAGGGAGACCCTTTGCGATGAAAGCTGGGACCGGAAGCAGCGAGACCCTGAAGAATCAAATCTGAAGAACCCATCCCAAGTCAGGGAGTGGATGAAACTCGTTCTCCTAGCTCCGACGGTTCTGGTCTATGGACCTGTGACATATCTCGAGCACGAGGTAAGTCCTGTTCACGGACCTGTGGTGTTGGCTCCGACGGTCCCGGTCTATGGACCCGTGACATATCTTGAGCACGAGGCAACTCCGGTTCACGGACCTGTTGACTACCACGGACCCGCGACAGTTCTTGCTCTTGAGATCTTGCCGGGCGCTGTACTCTCACCGGTTCCGAATTCCCGGACCCGAGCATCTTCCTTTCAAGCCGATGGTCTTTGGGATTCTGGAACCTCACCGCTCAAGAGGCTCCGTAGGCGGGTCAACGGGTCCGTCTCTTCCTGTTATCATTGGCCCATCAGTGCTTTCAAGAAGACCAAGGTCAGGTCCATTGTGGGTTTCCTCTTCACCCGTTTCATACGGCATATCTCCGGGCTGTCCGAGGCCTGGTCTGTCCACTCTTCCTCCGCCGGGAAGCCCTTGGAAGTCCCTGACCGGCATATCCGATTCCTCGAACTGGGTGCTTCCCTCTTCCACGGGTCCGTCCACGGCCTCGTCAGCTCTGCTATCGGGTCCCGTCTCCGTGTTTCTCTTTCCGGCCAGCCTCCAAGGCTCCGGGCCTCCTTCCACGCATGGAACCGTCGGCCCCGTCCAGTTTCTGAGTTCCACCAGCTCCGCCGGACCTTCTTCTAGCCTTCTCTGCAATGCTGGTAACGGCCACCTGGTATTGATGTCGTAATGCTCTTAACAGCCTTATCCGAACTACCGGCACTCCGGCCCTTGTCACTCTTTGGCTTTCCACCGGCTGTCTTACTCGTTCCACCGGGGCCGTGTGGTAATGACTTTCCCTGGCTCCCGGGGCCGTCTACTGGTTTCTTACCGATGGTCAAGCCTTTCCCGTGTCCTCTGCCTGGAGAGGTACCTCGGGAATGAGGAATGAGGTAGTATAGAGAGATACGCGATAAAGAGGGATACTTCAGGAACTGGGGTGACCAGCTTCTGGGGTAAAGATTTTGCTAGGTAGATCTGCAGTAAATAATAGGTTGTACAATTGTGGGATGTAAGGTAAGGTAGTTGTGAAGGTAGATTTGTTTAACATACTAGCTTTCATGTATATTTAGTATTCTTAAGACCCTTGTTGTACATTGTTCTTTGCCATAATTTAAATGCTCTAGAGAACCTGTAAATATATTGATTCCAATTAATATCTCTCAATCCATCTTCTTTAATGATTCATTATTGTTAGAAAACATATTAAACTGATAGTCAGTATTGTTCTGTCCATTATGTTACCATGATCAGTACATGGATTGTAACATTTTATTCTTAAGGGGAATCAAGTTATCATAGGGAAAATGTGTATTCCCCAAACAAAATATAAAATGCCACAATGCCTGCTCTTATATCTTTCCCATCCAGACTCCAGTCCACAACACTAAAAGTGGGGTCTGAAACATAAAAGGTCATTAAAACCTACCCCAGTAAAAAAAAATCCTGTGGGACCATTCTGTGGGAGATCGCTGTTTGCTGCAACAGCTTGGATAAACAAAGAATGCTCACAGGCTGCAGACAGTATTCTTCCATTTGTGACTTTTAAAATGTATCCAAGTCTCCACAATATAACATTAATGGTACTAATATAAAATACATTACTAATGTACTCAGTGTCCACTGTGCTACTAATAAATAGAACATTACTAATGAACTGTGAACTAATACAAGTATCTACTGCATCATCAGTGTTACCAATTCAAAGTACATTACTAATATACTCAGGTGTCCACTGTATCATCAATGTTACTAATATAAAGAACATTACTAATGTAATCAGGTCTTCACTGGCAACATTCACCAAACTTCAGCGCATTTGGAGTCACATGACAATGCCATGCACTATAGAATGCCATAAGATGATGAAACTACTGAGACTCAGGTGCTAGGGATACTGCACATCTGTGTGTCATCATGGAGCCTCAGTCCTCCACATAGTTAAAACATTTATCAGTCTTCTCACTTTTGGCCAAACAATAATCTCTCAATTAGTTGCTCTGCTTCTCACAAGAGAGTTGACTCCAGAATCTATTATGTTAATGCATCTGTTAAAGTATCTGGTCATTCATACCCTTTGCCAATGACGTTCCCTGATGCCTGGATTGCATATTGTGCCAAGCACAGGCATGTGTTGCTTGAACTTCTCAATTCTTCCCTTGACATTGTTTGCAATTCTTTGCGGGCCAGGCTGATCTGAAAATGTCTTTCCAAGTTTGTAGACTGTGCGGAACATAGATTCCACTTCATTCTGGATGTCTTCAGCATCAAGGTTCTGAAAGGGACCTACCGACAACAATAACAATAAAAATTAGACTTCAAAGCCTTGTCCAGTTGCTTGGCAATGTAAACGGAGGATAAAATAATTAAATAGTGAGTTATAACCCTCATAGTGAGTCACACGATGTACCAAATATGTAAAATAAAAGCAAAGTGAGGCAAAGATTTACAATAATTGTTTGGCATTTGAGGTAAAAACTTTAACTCATAGTAGAACACTAACATATACTAAAACAAATCTGTAATCTACATAGTTCAATGCACTTCTAGAGAGGAGATTACACCATCCATACATCAAACTGTTAAGAACATTATATGTTTGCTTCCCCATAAAAAATATAACAGCCATTATTACTACAGTGCTGCATCGCTTGGTCCCGAACACACTTGAAAAAAAATGTTTCGACTACTATCCTCTAAACCTAGTTTCCTGCAACCAGGAAAGGGCAGAAGGGGATAGGGGTATCAGATTACACTCTGTATCACACCTGCCTTTGATATGACATGCAGATCCTGAATCAAGCATGTTAGTTTGCATTCATTTCTGTTCATCATACATTGTATATTTAAGTGAATGTCACAAGTCTATAATTATGTTGAAGGCTACTTCCCTCAGAATGGCTATCACACCATAATTAACTTTTCAGTTTTGTCAATAACCAGGCCAGAGTACAGCAAGCATGCCCTCTTAAGAGATAGGTGTTTGTCAGCTAGCCCTTCAGCAAAGGTTCAAGTTTGGTACAAACAGCTTGTTTAGGAGAATGGATGTTACTACATGGGAAGCTGGACCCTTCCAATAAGTACCATGGAATCAACAATCTATAGGTCAGGTATAGTTATTACCACTCATCCAGGTCTCAGACTGTGTATGGAATTCCAAGGCTGTGTTCCACAGTTGGTCATAGGGTTGTTTTAGTTGGTACATGACACTAAGGATTGGGAACTGGGAGGGTTCCCACTCCAATAGCTCCTCCTCTTGATTGATCCCTTCTAGCTCATCTCTAGCTGAATCTAGCTGTGCCTGAATCTCGCTCAGTTTATCCACATTGAATTTCATATCCTCTAGTCCAAGCATCTTCATAGAGGATAAGACAGATTGTACAACAGTATTAAATAAAGAACAAAAGAAGACAGATTGTAATACAGTATTACATAAAGAATACAAGAAAACAGTTTGTAATACAGTATAATATAAAGAACACAAGAAACATTTTGTAATACAGTATAATATAAAGAACACTAGAAGACAGATTGTAATACTGTATTACATAAAGAACACAAGAAAACAGTTTGTAATACAGTATAATATAAAGAACACTAAAGACAGATTGTAAAACAGTATTTAAAACAGTATTACATAAAGAACACACTAGAAGACTAGAAGATTGTAATATAGTATTATATGAAGAACAGTAAAGGTCTATAGCTATCTTCAACTTTCTAAATTAGATATCAGCCTGTCTGAAATTAATATTAGTCTGTCTGAAATTGATATCAGCCTGTCTGAAATTGATATCAACATATAAACATGAACCTGTGTTTTACAGTGCAGATCAAGGAAATCAAAAAGGGAATCACAAAATGAAGACTTTTCACAGAAAGGGATCTAGGGGCATCCATTGGGAAATAATGTCACTTTAATACAAAAGTCATATTAAATTAATCTGCCAAAAGAGGAGGGTGCAAACCCCTTCAGGACTCCCCCTGGATCCATGCCTGTCTTATTGCACATGTTCTTTGAATATGCTATCATCATCGGAGGTTAGCATTGAAATCAGAAAGTTACACAAGCGAACACAGGATATAATGGAACACTTATCGGCCTGTTCAGTGACAAAGCAATGAAAGCAGTGACGCATCTACCTCTAGAGATTTTTAAGTTAAATAAAACAATGTCTTCTATGTTATGTATACTGTTGATTATGGAAGGGGTATAAGAGGAGTGGCAGTAGTCCGCTCCATTCGTTGAAAGTACTTGCCTACAAGGAATAGTAAGTAATACATTATTATTTGCTTAGAAGTCTCTAGATGCAAAATTGTACCATGTTCGATCCTTAATCGACTTAAAATTAATGTTTCCAGTAGAGAAATGGACAATTGACAGTTGAAAATAGGTTAACCTTTCCACTACCAAGCGGCCTTTTTGGTACCAAAGATTTGTACTTGCGACCTGGTGGGAGCAGTGACAGAGACATCTTGACACTCTCATACATAAGGACACTATGCTGCTTACCCCAATTTTTAGCCCTCCGATTAGCAGATATGCCATGGTGTCATCAAAATATTACAGAAGACAACTGGCTTCTAGCCCAAAGCTACTTATATTTGAACTTAATCATCCTACTTCTCAACAGCTAGGATATTACAAACTTTTTGGTGGAAGTGTCAGGAGGCAAACTTTTTCCCCAGAAATGAGGAATTTTTGATATTTTAGGGGGAAATTTGTAATATTTTCTGAGATTTAGACTACTTAAATTGTATTCAACGAACAAATTCCCTGGCAAAATAATTGATTATGATGGTGAAAACACATGTTAAGAAAGCATGGACTAGTTTCTTCAGTGTTGGGGTAGGGGCAGGTTACCGTTCCCCACTGTCCATATGCTTATGGTGGTTACACCCTGCCAGCAACACTATGTGTCCCTTAAATGTCAGCAACACTATGTGTCCCTTAAAATGTGTCCCTTAAATCATTAAATGTTTCTAACATTTAATGATTTAAGGGACTATTGATTTTGCAACTTCCTATGATCATTCGAGCTAACACTGGCAACCAAATTAGTCCTTCCTGAACCCAGTTGCAGTCTTCTGAGAAAACCAGTTTTACAAATAAAAGTCTACCACACCAACAAATCTAAGTTTTTTGGCATATGTAAACATTACATATTCTCATTTAGAGAATTAATACAGCACTCTTCAATAACCTTTGAACATTTTACCATTCCCATAACATTCCCATAACATTCCCATACAAGGCATGGCACTACCTAAACATGAAGGAATGCATGCTGCACATGATACATGCCGCAAGTCAAGTTATGCATGACAACACATGATGAATGATGCACCATAGTAAAAATATAGTCATGTCAAATGTCATTTTAAAGCTCTAAATTTTGAGGATAAGACATTCTGAACATACTGCTGACAATCAAGGATTACTTTATTACTTTTAAAGCTTTTTCCAAGGATACTTGTTTCAAGACCTTTAAAATGGAACAGAACCTTCACTTATTACTGTAGTTTGGATAAAATTATGAAAGTTTTCACCAAACAGACTTCATACCTTATACATACATACTTAAATTTGGCCTAATATACATAACATAGAGATGATGATTAAATCTTCACCAAGCAGACTTTACACAGTGTCATTGTGAAAACTCACCTTATCAATATGTACACTAAAGAACATAAGGTTAAATTTGATGATTAAAACCTTCCCAGAGCATAAATCACTCCATAATATTGTTTTTGATTACTTTTCATTTGCTGCAGCATTAATGTCAGCCAGAACTGGTCAGCAGCAGGATTAACTGTACAAAGTTTCTTCCAACAAAGAAAATGGTATGAAATAAATGATTTCTACTTTGTGTTTAGAAGCCATTTCAAAAGAGAAGTAAACCCTCATGTGGGAAAAGAATTTTTCAAAGACTAACTTGACTTCATCAATACCAAAGAACTATATAGTTGAGTAATAGAAATGAAAACACTCCGTATCTGGATGTGTGTTATCAACAAATGAGCAAAACTGGGTGCTGGAATCAACAAAAAGTATGTGCCAGGCAGGAGTGAGGAAAGAACTATTCCCAAAGTGAAAAGAATAAATATATGGGAATGTTGGGTGCCTTTATTGGTGACATAATCACAGCAAAACACACACCTGGTCATAAATTTTATCAACAGGTAGTGTTCTTACAGTAAACTACTACCACCCCCCAAAACATTAAATATTGTCAAAATGGTCTCATCATATGTTTATTTATAGCTGTCCCTAGAGCCTCCTTCTAGAAGGGGGTTTGTTTGCCAAGACACATTAAATTAATGACTCTCCCACATATAGATGATACCAAAACACATTTATTCAATACTTTGCAAACATTAATTCTATTCCATGCAGACATTAAATCCTAATCAATCATGGTACAGTTTTATGGCTGTATAAATTCAAACTATACAAGTTCAATTAATGTCTGTATGTCAATATAAAGTAGAATTTATACTGACAAAATAAATTCAAATTCATGCTAATATATCAAAAGTAATTATATTCAATTTAATGTCTACATTAACTAGATAAATGTGTAACCTCTCTCCTCAGTGGCCTGCCATATATGTTTTTCAAGTTTGACTAGTAGTAGATACAATGGTACATATAGAAAGCAGGTGTAGATTAACACACAAGATGAAAGACATTAGTAAGAGGAAGTGAGGAATAATAAATGATACAATACCTTTCCCCTTGGCTATCAGTCATCATGCAAGGAATAAAGTATGAAGGAAAATCAAACCAAATTAACCACTGCAACTATCAAAGCTTGATAAAATGACTTATCAAACCAAGGTAACCACTGCAACTAACAAATGGTTTATGAAATGACAAATGGTTTATGAAATATATAACCAAACTAACCCCCACTACAACTAACAACGGTTTATAAAATGACTTAATATCAAACCAAATTAACCACTACAACTAATAATGGTTTATGAAATGGCTTAATATCAAACCAAATTAACCACTGTAACTAATAGTGGTTTATAAAATGACTGAATATATAACCAAACTAACCACTGCAACTAACAATGGTTTATAAAAGTGACTTAATATTAAACCAAATTAACCACTGCAACTAACAGATGGTTATGAAATGACTTAATATCAAACCAAACTAACCACTACAACTAACAATGGTTTATAAAATGACTTAATATCAAACCCAATTAACCACTGCAACTAACAGAGATGGTTTATGAAATGGCTTAATATCAAACCAAATTAACCACTGCAACTAATAATGGTTTATAAAATGACTGAATATAATTATAACCAAACTAACCACTACAACTAACAATGGATTATAGAGTACACTGTACAGACACTCCGTAATATTAATACTGTAGATATCAGTACTATAGTGTGCACGCTGCACAGAATCGACATGTTCAGTATGAGCACACTGTACAGATTCTTGGTAATATTAATAGTGTATCAGTATTACTGTGTCACATTGTGTGGAATCGTTACATTCGGTATGAGTATACTGTACAGATACATGGAAATATTAATACTGTGTATCAGTATTAGTGTGCACACTGCACAGAATCGACATGTTCAGTATGAGCCACACTGTACAGATTCTTGGTAATATTAAAACTGTGTATCAGTATTACTGTGTCACACTGCGCAGATTCAATATGTTCAGTATGAGTACACTCAGAGACGTCTCTAGAGTGGATGTGGGGGTGTCTCACCCCCCAAAGTAGGTCAAACTGTCAATTTCCAACCAGTCAAGTTTGTACATTTTCCAATAGTCAAGTGAAATGACCGAAATATTGTACATATTGTAACATGTACTTCCAGCAAGGGCAGTTGCCCCCCCCCCCAGAAATTTTCAAAGTCAACTATTTACCCTATTTTGGTAGTGTAAATTATATAAATAATAAATTAATACATACCGAAGCTTCCTACAAGGCTTCCTAGTTGGAAAATTATTATTCTACACCCCCACAATCACAAAACCCTAGCAACGTCCAAGAGAACACTGTACAGATTCTTGGTAATATTAATACTGTGTATCAGCATAACGTATCACACTGTGCAGAATCGACATGTTCGGTATGTTTAAACTGTACAGATACTTGGTAATATTAATACTGTGTATTATTACTACAATGTCAAACTGCACAGACTCAATATTGCATCGATATATTCAATATACTTGGTATTGGCTGAAACCGATAATGTTGGTAAGGGTATATTTGTGATACTGAGTATATTGGTATATAGCCAATTCACTCTCCACACTTCAATCATAATAGAAAATGTATTTTCGCAAATGAGGTCACACAATGTTTTAATGTTATGCTATCCCTAGCCCTATGTATTAAATTGGTCGTTACAGCAGCAAATTTAGAGCATCTCGATTAGCTCCTTTCATTGTATGTAGGGACGGACTATCTACATCGAAACTGCTACATTATGATAAATTGTGCTGAAATGTTCTTAACTACTGTGTATTATCAAAATAATCTACTCAATTCAACTTATAAACCTAGTCTAAGGATTCCATTCACGATCTCTGCAAAACAATGTGCTGACATGAATTCTGCAGTAAATTGCTAGTAAATGCAAGGTAGATTCCAAAGTGACATGAACCAGGGAAAAATGTTGATGTTGACCATTGTGTCTGTAAATGTACACTGACTGTACCAAAGACCAATGCACACACACACACGCACCCCACCCACACACACACATCCACTCACACTGCAAATGTTCATGATGCTTCTGCATAAAAACAAAACAACAATATTATATTCACAACTTCTTTGGTTAGTGGAAGAATTGAATAACATCAGAAACAACAATATTTTGATTCTTGTATCCATTCTTTTGTAATTAATATTTGCCATTTTTTAAATTTTAAACATTGCTCTTCAGGAAATGTCAGCAATGTTATCCATCAAATAACATACATTATAAAACTACACTGATTACGATGACACTATACCATTGCACGTATTGATGTCTGTATCTGCATCCTCAGATGTAACTACTAAGTAGCATTAATATCACAATTAATTTGAAGCCATTCATAAATCATAATTATTTTCTTAAAAGCAATAAATAAATATGTCTGGCAAGCTGTTAGAAACATCTACAAAGTATTTCTCAGGAACCTGACAATGACCATAAAGGATAACAGAATAACCGTTATAATTTGACATTACCTCTTTTTTCCTGAACGAGTCCACCTCTTTGTTGTACTCTTGTAATTTCTCCTCAAACAATTGTACCTTCTTCCTAACCTCATCTTCTGCCTGCTCTTTTTTGGACATCAGACGACTTCTACTCAGCTCAAAGACACTCTGGATCCTGTCTGGCCAGTGAAAGACAGTGCTATTTAGTTTGATGTCCTCATCTGAGAAAATAGCAAAATGAATGAGGTTTAAAAGGGTCATATTCAGACAAAATCTATTATGAATAGTTTTTCTTTCCTCCATTTTGTGTACTACTAACCATTTATTGAGTTGTTCTCCCACTTAGATAAATGATTGAATACCATTGAAGAATTAAATCCATCAAATGTTTAATAATTTATGAACCCTTTTACCACATTTCAATGTGTGTATAAAAAAGAAAGTGAGCTTTGCCGTTGGACTCCTTTGGTTAACTTTAAACTGACTGTTACGTAAGATTCCCTCAACTATAATATATATATATGCATATGTAGATAGTAGCCTTTGAGATAGCCTATTCATACACACGTACATATATTATAGTTGTCACAACGTTTTACATGAGGTATATACTAACTGACCTCATGCTAGCCTCTAGGTAATGTAATAGAGCCATCTATTTCAGAGATGGACATCCGCATATTTTAAAGCCAACTTGCAAGTAAGGTCAATTTGAATGTAAATCATGAAGATTTAGAAAACTTGACTTCTGCTTCAGAACAGTACATGATTAAGAAAAAGTACAATGCCTGGCCATACTGAGAATTGTTCCATCTTCAGGAAAAGAGTGGTAACTCTGATGGCTTGTACAGACATAGTAGATACATCCTGCAGTGCCATATAAGTTTGCAGCCAAGAAGGAAGTTTCCTTTTATGTATTGCTTTCAATCAGTAGCAGTAGATGATTTGTATCTGTGTGAAACACAAGTTTCATTATACCAAACTGCCCTTAGAAATTTAGAAACATCACAAATTTTACAAATAAAACATTGACTCCATGATGGCTCAGCTTATGACACTATAATTGGGCTATTTAAACACTTACTGAGCAGAAAGGCATAATCCAGTAGAAATATCAGTCGACTAGCTGCCTCCTCTATTTCATCTTTGAGTTTGTGAACAGTGCCCTCAGATGACTCTCTAAGATACTCTTCCAAGGCCACTATCTCGGATGTTGTTGTAGAGGTCTCTCCTAGTTTGTCAGCTATGCCATCGTATCTCCTACAAATTCTGGAAATATGATAATCAGAAATGTAGTAATCTGAAAAATATATCACCCAATACTCTGTAGAGAGAGAGAGGGGTGAAGAGAGAAAGGTCCAAACTTTGTTTCATCCTTGACATTCTATTTAAGATCTTTCCCATCTTCTTTACAGAAATCAACAATACTGTGGTAAAATGCAAGGGGTAATTCCTGTCCTTTCTCCTAGCCAATCTACAGTAATAATGCCATTTATTATGTATAATAGCTTTTAATCACTTTCCTGCAATAATGTATCTTCTTGTACTTCAAAGTGAATGAATAGTGAACAGTTTTGTTGATAGGGTCACATTGAATTTCATAATCTTCCTACCTAACATGTCAAACCTGATCAATAAAAACTCTCACCCTTTGTTAAGATATCTGTTTTCATCCACCACATAGTTGATGAGCTTTCCTTTCAATCTCTGAGCTCTTGCACATAAATCTGTACTAAGTAGACGACAGTCCAGACAGAACATACTCAGAGGGACTGTAATCCTAAGGGAAGAGATCTCATCCATCAACGTCTGGTAACTGCCAATCTTTGTACTAAATCCTGCCAGGGAATGACGTTCCTTCAAGAAACTAGCCACATCTGTCTCTGCTTTGTTGTTCAAGAGGTCACTATACTGTTTATATGTGTTCAGGTACCTACAAATAGGTGTAATATAATAACAATTATATAAACATAAATGGCACTGGGAGAAGACAGTGCAATTATTTTCATAGTCTCACCTTTTAAGTTGTCGAACCCCTTAGGTTGTTTCACCTTTTAAGCAGTCACCCCTTTAAGCAGTCACCCCTTTAAGCAGTCACCCCTTTAAGCAGTCTCACCTTCTTAAGTAGTCTCACCCTTTTAAATAGTTCCACCCTTTTAAGTAATATCTCCTTTATAAGTAGTCTAACCATTTCAGGATATCCTCTTCTTACTGTCAACTTTCAGATGAAATTGAATGGGAAAGTGTTGTAATACACACAAGATATTGTTAACTTTCTCAAACCCCCCAATAGCAGACATGGCAGCCAGACTCACTTAGTTGGTCCAATAGTGTTGAATTTGAATATTTCCATTGCTTGGTCAATAAATTCTGTCACTAGTGGCTCATTCAGCTTTATAGCCCTCAGTAGTAACTTCTGGTGGGCCATTTGAGGGAAAATGGCACATTCAACCTGAAAACAGCAGAAACGTACGATGATATGTTATTCACACCCATTAGCGATACAAATTATTTAAAGTAAAAATGTAGTAATCCGTAATGTAGGCATCTGATAACACTAATAATTAATTTGTTGTCTGAACATAAAATATTCAATTATTGAAATATTTTTTAAGCATTTCCAGCTGTATATTTATTGTCATGCCACTATAATGCTGTTTCTAGACACCACCAATTCATGTCCATCAATGAAGTTTGAAATACAAGACCTAAAATGTGATGATGAAATGGACAAAAGAATGTCAAAATGGCTTTACAAAGATTTGAGCTATTACAGTGGAACTTTAAAATATCAGGTAATGATTTCAGATATCAGCAAACGATATCAGATATCAGCTAATGAAATCAGTTAATGATATTAGATATCAGCTGATTTATTATTTCATTTGTTTATTTATTTCTTGGTTTTAAATGTCTGATTGGATCAGCCAATGTTACTACTGTCAACCTTTAGTAATGTAGTGTAAACAGTGCTGCAGAGGCATTGTGTTTTTGTTTTATGTTAACAGAATCTACATTAAAAAATCTTGAAAATTCTCCTTGGATTGAGATAAATTTCCAATTAGAGAATAAAATTTATATATTACAATAATTCTAGAACTAGATGAATACTTTAATAATTTTACGAACAGTTGGGTCTCCCAACAGAAATCAATTATGAATGATTTTCTACAGAAAATAATGTACTATATTTTAATGTTAATGATGAAAAAATATAATTAACAAAGGATTTCTTTTTGTTCGCTATACTAAAACAATAAGATAAGGGTGGTGCTAAGGCCATCAAAAATGTTTTGAAGGTCCTTGGCATTCCTACAAAAAAGGCTAAATTCATTTGGTATCAAGTTGGAAAAACTTGACATTGTGAAATAAATACCTTGTAAAGAAATTACTGCACGAAACATTTACAATTGTTGAAAAATTCTCTCAATGCCATGCAAAAATTGAGGTGTTGGGACAAGATCAGAACATCAATAATGCAACAAGTGTGGTAGAGACACAGACAAGTAAAACAGTTATATTTAATAGAGAAAAAGTAGAAAACAATATGGATGCATAAATGAAAGAAATAATGTCCGGTGGCAATTCTGTATCAATAGAAATAATTCTGTTCTATCACAAATGATCTTTGTGGTTCAGTATCAAAATATACAAAATTGGCTGACCTTTATAATTGTATAACATTTTATTTTATACGTTTAAATAGACCAGATTGGATCCATTGCACTCTTGCATGTATCTGGTTCTGCTTCATCTAGGGCATATTATATCTAACAAGTGAATTACTTGGTATATATTTATCCCTTTCTTCTTTCTTACCCAATGGTAAAGAAGAATTTTGTGTAACATTTTTTTTTACAAATTGCATCATTAGGTTTCATACTTATTAATCTAATTTCTTCATGTTTAATGCTGCAATAATGAATGTATTAACCCATGCTATGTATCGTTCCTTTGTTTTAATTTTTTTGGCACATTGTTGTGAAAATAATCTCTCGGCTAATGTTTTATTGAACAAATCCCTGTGCTCTATGATCAGTACCAACTTTACCTCTTTTGATTACAACAGATTATTTTCATTTCCCATGACCTACTTTTAAAATTTTTAGGATAAGTTAATGGACTTTCAAATTCCAAATTCACTGGCAACTTGTACGGCAGTTTCATCAGTTAATGGTTCAGCTTCTTTAAATAGATGCAACATCAACTACAGTTAATGCATATAAGCTTTCTTAACTACTGTATCATGTGGTAAAAATAACAGATCAGATGCATAACATTTGGACTTGCATCGGAACTATTCATACTTGTTGGTCTTGGAATATATTTTGGCCACGTTTTATAAATTTGCCACATTGCTCGTTTGGATAACCAACCATTCTATTGTATTAACTTCTGATATTTTTGTAGCAGCTGCTAAATTCTTCACAGCACTTTCACCTTTCCAATAAGGATATTATGTAGCTCTTAATATTTTGTCCATCTATATATTTATAATATTATTTCTTAAACAATTCGTAACTAAATAACACCAACAGCACCCATACTCAATAAAACAAAAATAATTTCATCAGATATTTGATTCTTACTCGGATGATAATAATCACTTTTGGTTTTGGTTCGCTTCTTCTTTCTTGTGGATATCGAGTACCAGTCAATATATAATATTACTGCATAGCATCATCTACGTTATCAAATGTTTGCTCGGCATGTGCTTCTTATTTAGTGCTTCATTATTCTTATCTAAATGTTCCATTCCTTCAGTCCATTTCTGTCTTTCTTGAGTTAACTGTTCTAATGCAGCAATCATGCCTCTTTCTTTCAGCTGCCACCTCCTCAGCTCTTACATTAGCAAATATATACCTGCACCTCCATATAGCCATATGGCCATTATGCTTTAAGTTTAATAATTTTATCTGGTAAAATACCCTGGTTGACCAACTACCCTTGGGTTGGAAGTTCAGATCCCACAGTCACAGTGAGTTTTGCACCATAAATATCTAGTTTGCCAAGTTTAATCTTAAATAATTTATTTGCAACCATACTGTAAACCACACTCAATTGAACATTAAGTTTGCATATGATGAGACCCCTATATCACATTACCGACACTGCTATTCAACATAAATGAACCCTATTTTGTAATATTTTAGATTGAATTGCACCTCCATATAGCCATATGGCCATTATGCTTTAAGTTTAATAATTTTATCTGGTAAAATACCCTGGTTGACCAACTACCCTTGGGTTGGAAGTTCAGATCCCACAGTCACAGTGAGTTTTGCACCATAAATATCTAGTTTGCCAAGTTTAATCTTAAATAATTTATTTGCAACCATACTGTAAACCACACTCAATTGAACATTAAGTTTGCATATGATGAGACCCCTATATCACATTACCGACACTGCTATTCAACATAAATGAACCCTATTTTGTAATATTTTAGATTGAATTGCGGGGCGCCTAAGGTCGCGGGGCCCTGGGCAAGTGCCCAGTGTGCCCATGTGATAAGACGGCCCTTGTAGCACCATCTGATGTGTTTTCTATCCTACGACCACTACCATGATTTTGTTATCATCACTACTTCTCCTATCCAACCACAAAGCATATTTGTCTTTCCAATAATCTTCAAGATTAACATTTGAAAGGCTTAAAACTCTTTAACAATACCACTATGTTCTAATTTATATCAGCCATATGTTTATTAATTTCATCCCAATGTTGATATCTTAATAATCCTTGTGCATATATAGTTGATTTGGTACGCCTTCTACAGTGATAGTAGTCGTTTTATTTTTGGATTATAATATATAATCTTTTGTAATTTTTACCATC
>JAODAG010072485.1:0-12368 GCA_027574785.1 Orphnurgus asper | reverse complement strand
AATCCTACTACAGATCAAGGTGGGTTGGGTTGCCGATGTTAATCTGAACAATCGCTCAATAGCATCAAACTCGGAGCAATCCTACAACAGATCAAGTTGGGTCGGGTTGCTGATGTTTATCTGAACATCGCCAATAGCATCAAACTCTGAGCAATCCTACTACAGATCAAGGTGGGTCGGGTTGCCGATGTTAATCTGAACATCACCAATAAGAGTCAAACTCGGAGCAATCCTACTACAGATCAAGGTGGGTCGGGTTGCAGATGTTAATCTGAACAGAGCCAATAGCGTCAAACTCGGAGCAATCCTACTACAGATCAAGGTGGGTCGGGTTGCCGATGTTAATCTGCCAATAGCATCAAAGCTGCGAGATGGAATGACTGGCAGAACATTGTTGTCTCAATTGTTTTGCATACTATATATTCAGCGGATACTTGAGAGAGCATATTTTGGCAACGGCCAGGAATTTTGCAAGTTCCTTAGCAATGAATAAGAAGAAAAAGCATTATCAAATTGATATCAAATTGATTTCAAATTGATGTCAGAAGACTGATGTACAGATTTGTGTACATATATAATAACTAAATCCACTGCACCGAGGTTCTGATGTCCGGAAACTACAAGATACATCTCGTAATGCACATAGGGCCGACACTACATGACAAGGTTTGGGTCTTCTATCTCCAAACTGCCTCCCCCCTCCAAGAAATATGTAGGCTATAGTGCTTTCAGAACAAACCTCTTCAAACCTACAGTGCACTTAAATTATCTTTTAAAAGTCTAGGTCTGTCTGTCTAAGCTTACCATACAATTATCTATTTTCCAATGTTTGTCATAGAAGAGAAAATCCACACATCATATAGTTGTCAAACGTAAGTAACCCATAACACTGTATTTGGAAGTACTATAAGCAGTATTACTCATACCCTCTTAGAAGTACAGCACTTGGAATAAACCTATTTAAAAACTTCTTTCTGTAGTTCAAACCTATAGCACACAGCCGCTCTAATATTGCTAAAATTCAAAAGTACATGGGCGATAGATGGCCAGCTGTCCCAACTTGTAACCTGGTCTGGGATAGGTTGACACAGCAGGACAAATCACCACCATCCATGGAGATAAACCTTGTGCATTAGCAGCCTCTTGCGAGAGTGTCCGTAGCGAGAGTGTCCGTAGTGAGAGTGTCCGTAAGCAAAGTAGTCACGAAGCGAAGTAGTCACGAAGCGAAGTAGTCGTTGTCAGGAAATTTTGCAATTTTCGTTAAATGTTACACGATCGAATTACAAATTCCAGAGTGGAATTAGTAACCGAGATACAACAAACAACGACCCACTAAAATAAACAGGATAGTAAAGTCCTGGAATAAAAGATGGGACTTTGGCGATGTTCATGGCCATACCAGGGACTAGGCTGGCAAATTCCAGACTCTGGGCACAAAGTAGGTCAAGGGAAATGAAAGGCCAGAAATGAGGTTGATGAAATGCTACATCTGTTATATTCAGCAGTGTAGCAAAGTAGGTTATTGCTTCGGCCTAATTTTACTATTTCTGGGAGGTCTAGATTTCAGTTACATATTCATATATCATAAAGTGATAACATTTTATTACACAAAACATTGCATTTATCACAAGTGAAGGCAGTGATTTACTACTAGTCTGACATTGTGTGACAAATTTACCAAAACATTCTGGTTTGGGGTGTTAATAGCTATAAACCTACCCGGACAGGATGCAATCACATTTCATACGTAGTAGGAAGTCACTATGAAATGAATGAAACAACTTCCCAAATGGTACTTCATAGTAGTTTACCCCCAAAACCATGCCAATTTTGGGTTTTTGCTAGCTATATAATAAATCAAATGTAAATAAACTTACCCATCTCTTATGGTAATGCTTGTAACTAGGGTACAACACAACTTTCACCTATGACCTTCTACTGTAGTTCCAATTATGACTAAATCTCCCCTATAAAGTCAATTCTGGCTACTTTGCTACACTACTGCAGATAGAGTGCTACACTACTGTAGGTAGGTGCTACGCAAGGTATGTTGCAAGTAGAGCGCAGTTAAAATCCCCAAAACTTTCTGGTTTGGGGTTCTACTAGCTATATCCTACTTATCTACTTATCCATTCCTACGACTAGAAGGAACCAGTCCTACGACTAGAAGGAACCGGTCCTACGACTAGAAGGAACCGGTCCTACGACTCTAGTAGAATATCCAAGGCCCCCCCCCCTCTAAGGGAAAAGTGACTGCTACAGGGCTAGCAGCACGTCAACGTCAGAGTAACGTCAAGAGCGAGACGCTGTGCAGCTGGGACAGAAGCTCCATGAAAAGTTTTCGAGTTTGGGATGCTAAATTATAACCTTCGCAGCAACCACAACGTTTACCGATATGGAATCAGAAACCTCCTGACCAAACCACAAGATCGCTTTTCATTGCCGATCTCTAGGAATAATCATATCCTACGTATCAGTTACTTTGGACTCACAAGTCCTCGGGAGATTGCGCATAAATAATAGAGGTTGAACTTAACTCGAAGTTAACTGCACAAGTACCTCTAAGAACGATCCCGTTTTTAGAATTGAACAATGGTCTGACGGTACCGTCCCGTTTTAGAACTTAACAATGGTCTGACGGTACCGTCCCAGTTTTAGAACTTAACAATGGTCTGACGGTACCGTCCCGTTTTAGAACTTAACAATGGTCTGACGGTACCGTCCCGTTTTAGAATTTAATAATGGTCTGACGGTACCGTCCCGTTTTAAAATTTAACAATGGTGTCTGATGGTGCCATTGCCGCCAGATTTTGAGCATTGCATTCCTCTACGATCGAAATGTCAACTAAAAGTTGAACCTCCGGAGTAATGTAGAACACGAACTATAAACCTTTAGCATAAATGCCTAGAGTACACACTAGCCTGTCAGTTCTAATTTTTCTCGGGGAGAAATTCGGGAGAAGTTATTTCTCGCGACTTGGAAAAAGGCGACATAAATCATGGCCACCAATGGTAGGAGAGGGTTTCGCTAACCTTAACTTGATCAAGCTGTTCCGTAAAGCATATGGCAGCCTCGTAGCCTGACAATCCAATATAGCATACGGGTCATAGAACAGTGTCCTACCTATAATGTAGCCCACACACACAAACATCTGTGCTGCTGCTCTACTTAAATGAAGCCTTTCCCTGGAATGGAACAAAATACCTTCCATATTTCTTATAGTACTATACCAAAGTACTGTAGATGTAATGCATTGTAATGTAGGTCACGAGCCAGCACTGCATGCAGGGACCGATGGAGACAAGGAAGTAGGGAAGGTTTTCTTTTCCTTCTTTTTTTGGAAGGGGGGGAGGGAAAGTCAACTGTCCTATTATTGTCTCTTTACTCTTCGACAAACATTCAAGACGTTGTTGACCTTTGAGGACACCGGGTCTTAGAACTACGTCTCGGCGAAACGTTTACTCATAACATCATCACTTCCAACTGTCCTCTCTGCGGGAGCTGCTAACCTCTCAGGCTCTAATGAACTACTCAGGATAGACCAGGGAGCTGCTAGCATTCCACTCTAATCAACTGCTCATATTGACCAGGGAGCTGCTGGCCTTTCACTCTAATCAACTGCTCACATTGACCAGGGAGCTGCTGGCCTTTCACTCTAATCAACTGCTCACATTGACCAGGGAGCTGTTGGCATTTCACTCTAATCAACTGCCCACATTGACCAGGGAGCTGATGGCCTTTCCTAATTCACTCTAATCAACTGCCCACATAGGAGCTGTTGGCTTTTTACTCTAATCAATTGCCCACATTGACCAGGGAGCAGCTGGCCATTCACTCTACTGTAATCAACAGTCCACAACTGCCAACCAGACCTTAAAAGAAAGTGTCTCAGATTTTCAGAGCTCTACGATTAACCCTCTCCCAGCTTCTCAGGAATTTTGGCTGTAACACATGATTCAAAACGACTTGACGAGAGCAGTAACCAACAAGTCTTGACTGGTTCACAAGGAGCTCGACACTACGCCGCTTACCCCCAATTTATTTAGCTCTCCGACAAGAAAATGTTTAATGGCAGCCATTGACATCATTGACCAAACTAGGGTAGCCCATGTGTGGCCAATCGCATTTGAAAATTACAGCCCCGATCATAGACCAGTGGCCTGCTCTAAGAAGCAACGGAGGCTTTAACATACATGAACAGGTCTAGGAAGCTGCTAGTGCACTCACTGCTGAGTGTGGTGCATTACCAGGTTAATGTCCCTTCCTTTACCGTTCCTGGAGGAGAGGGACAAATGATTAATATGGTTATGGTTCGGTAAGTACTTCATGAAAGATAGAGTGTATGTATGTGTCTGTAGATATTAGCCTATCCAGTAACATACATAAGTATCATTTATTAGAGATGGCCATATAAGAAGTATATATAAGTATAACATATATATAGAAGTATATAACCCTATGTTTCCTATGATTAGTACGTCATTCTCCGACTTCACTTGTACAGTAGGCAGCTCTGAAGATTGCCACAACTGCAAACCAGAAAAAAAATAGAGAAAATGATGGGAAGAGGAAGATAAAACACTTACTTGAAGAAAGAAAAGACTGAAGCAATGGGACCAGAAGGAAGGAAGGAGAGAGAGAGAAAAAGAAAGCACCACAGGAATGGATTTCTCCAGAAGGATATTATGGTTAGGCTCTTCTACTGGCAGTGTTAAACAGCAGGGAGTTGAAATTACAGGGCAGTGGTTAAGGATAATTTTGGAGTATGTCTGCACAGGCTTGGAATCCCCCTACGTTCTAGGAGGGTTACTTCCTGTAGTCAACAGTTGGAGCATTCTTAATCTAACTGAGCTTAGCTGACACCAAAGAGATCTTCTTCAAATAGATCAATTGCTCCAGATGTTTGATAACATTCCTTTATTAGTTATTATTGAGTTAAGAGAATAGTCCAGATGATAATACTGTATTTATATAATCTACTGGTTATGGTGGCAAGTTTGAATGTTTTTGCAAGAGTGGAATATGTACAGTATGTTGGTTACATACATACAGTAGGGCCGTATACCAAGTTTTGAATATGCCTGATGTTACTACAAAGTATGATCACCATTTGAAGTATTCTTTTAAGAGGCACTAGAGGTCAGTTTTATGCTTAAAAAAGGGGGCGGAATAGAGTAAGTAGATGTTAGCGGAAGAATTTCAGCTCGAAGAGAGTTGAAACGGTTCATGTGCATCAGCCACTTCAAGGGCAACTTGTATGTATCATGAACATTCAATCCTACAACCATATGTATCTTATACTCCCTTAAAATAGACCTACAATGGACATATGAAGTTTGCCCAAGCTATCCTGTTAAGTGTTTGCAAGGTTTCAGACTGACCTATGATCTCCACCAAAAGCAAGTGTTCTTGAATCAACTAAGGTGGACAGGTCTACGTACAGTACCAAATATGAAGAATGACATTGACAATGGCTGTATTTTGGAGTGACCTTTGATCTGAACCTCAACTGACCTTTGATCTGAACCTCAACTGACCTTTGATCTCCACCAAAACAACAGGGTTATTGGTGGGGCTACATACCAGATATGAAGTTTGCCCGAGCTGTAGTTTTCGAGTTGACCATGTTTACAAGGTTTTAAGCTTTTGACCTGCTGTCCTCATCTGACCTTGGACCTCGTTCTTGGCCCTCCCTAAGTTTTGGCACATTCCCAAACTCTACTTTCGAATTGTCGTGTTTGCAAGCCTTACAACACCTTACAAACGCATGAAAATACAACATGCAATCCTGATGACATATTAGCTTCCTTGAGGCCATCGGTAAGCAGGAATCAATAGCAAATGCAAGCAAACAATATGCACTATACTGAATGAAAGGATTTTCAAGTCTCGAGATACCACTTACAGGAATTACAGCTTAATCATTGACGATGGCAATCTCTACTTGCCAGAGTACAGATCAGTAGACAGTCAGTATATTATGACTCAGACTGGCATCAGTAAACAGAGGACTTTGACAGTGACACTGACAACAAAGACATTCCAATGATCAACAAACATGGGCAGTGTAGTTCCTGGAAGATCCCTTTTACATAATGTGAGATATTTGAACGAGGTGAAATAAGGGGCCCGCCCATGACTTTCTTTAAAGAATGCGCACAACTGCATTCAATTGGCCACCTTAAAAATATATATAAAAAATTGCAAAACAAATATTGACTGGAGAATTTTATGAGAATAAGAATTTACAACTAGACTAATTCACCTTAATTAATGCATACACAGGCCCTGTGGCAGCCAATTAGCTACGGATTAAAATCTCTTGACACTACGCAGGTAGGTGTGTTTGATTATAAAGCCAGGCTCTGGATCCCTTACTAATGGTTAAGTCTTCAGAAAGGTAAGAGATGGGTAGGCATACAAGAAAGTTTTGGGGATTACTTTTTAACATAAATGTACTCCCACTTCAAAGTTCTGCTACCTACACCACGCATAAGCCTATGGGAGGAATGCAAATTCTACCGATAGTGGATTACAAAATCAGGCCTGATGCCTCCTGTCGTCTGCTACAAGTTCGAGGCAGTTGCAAAGATAAGTTTTCTGTAATATGGAATTTTTATATGCCAGTCATTTTTTTGCTCGACCAAAACTGAACTTTTGGATGCACGTTGATGTGATGCGGTGGCAGATTACGTCTTTCTGTATAAAAAGTTGCTAAAATGCTGGCATCTTCCATAATCCGCACGAATCATCGCAATTTAGTCTTTACATTTATTTCCGAAGTCCATCCTTGCACCAGATACACAAAATATAACCATCTTGATCAGCAGTTTTGTTTTTAAATGTCGAACATGGAGAACACTTGCCAGCCACAAGGCTGGCTTCAGAGTATTGCGGACTAATTGTTCAACTTTACATTAGGTGTGTAAGCAACTTGAGGAGAAACAGTTGTTGGTGCTGTCAATCAATGGATTAAATCATCAATAGGGATTAAAGAGATCCCATTTGTTGATGGGATTAAAAGCTTAAAGACACCAAGGTACATAAGACTTCCCTGCTGTACACCCAAAGATCATTATCAACCTTGTAATTCTGTGCAAGGTCATGACAAGATTAGGAATAAGAAAAGCTTCTATTGTACTAACATCATCCATTAACAAGGATTGAATACAGGGAACAGGACAGCAGGTCAACAGAAAATGCAAATGTGGGGTACATGACCTTTAGCAGCAATGACACATCAATTTCTTTAGTGAGTAAACCATATAAAGTCCCAGCATACATATTCATGCATGCATGATTTGTTCCTGTTTATAATTAATAAATACTACGACCAACTTCTACCAGAACTTTTAGTGATTGCAAAATTATTTGAATTTGCCTGAATAACAAAAATCCTCCTCAGTGAAGACCATAATTCTAACTCTAAACTGTTCTCAGAAACTGAAAAGTTAGTATGTTCCCTCTTTTTCAACCACAGGGCACATTGGAAGGTACCATATGAATCTCTCGTCTTTGCTGTTTTCATTCCGACAAGGCATATAGACAGGGTAACGGACAATTCTCAAATCTCTTGGTCTGCTAAGCAATTACTGATTACTTTACACAGTCTGGTGTAGCATCCCATTGCTCAGATACTTTACATGGACGATCACTGTCCTACTTCTATAATGCCACAGTTTCTCCAAACGAGAACTGGGCACCTCGAGACCCGACGAAGTTCGCGATCCTTGTTGGGACGGAGAACTTGGGGGGGGGAACTTGTGTCCAACGACAGACTAGAAAGAATCCCCAACCACCGGTGTATCTAATCCGCTACAGAGGATAGCGTGTGTAGGCTAGAATAGGCTAGTCCTGCAGTACGATTGAAAAAACGCTGGTATTTTTTATGAGAGCTACAGTAATAATCACACCAAAAAAAAAAGTGAATGATGCTTAGCACAAATCGAGGTCAGGAAGTAACAGGAAAATTCCTTCCAAAATGATTCCATAATATGGAAAAGTATCAATCTGTATTAACCCTCAAGGAGGGAATTTCTAGGAGTATACTACTGTACATGCTCCTTATTATTACCCTGAGCATGTTATGACAGTGATCTGACCCGGACGTGATGTCATGGAGGTGGGACATATCATAGGTCATGATGCAGAGTATGGGATCCCACCCTGGGGAGTATAAGCAAGAAATGGCTAAGTATATATATAGCTTGTAAAACCTCAAATGCATTACATTTTGGGGATACTCCTTCAACTGAACTATGAATTTTCTCCCATCCTCAGGTGTCAATAAAGGTCTCCCACCTGCCCCTTCCCTCAATCTTCAATCTCTCATTACATTCGCCCGCCCTCTCACCTTGCAATGTCTATGAAACCGCACGAAGCCGCCGCGTGGAGCGCAGTCCACCCTTCGTTGTCCTGTGCTTCTATATTGGCTCCATTCTCCAGCAGGAACTCCACCATGTCCTGGTTTTCATCGATCACAGCCTGTGGTGGTAAAACGACCAAAATTAACGAAGAAATCAACGAGGCCAACTGCGTCAGAACCAACAAATCTACGACTCGCTCGTAAACGACTAGCAGCGCGTTCGTGACTTTGTTTTCAATTGTCACGAGCGGTTTCACGTAATCAAAGTTTAACAGCTTGCAGGGTCCCTGAAGAAAGTGTCAAATTGTACTCGGTAACCTGTTCGAGAAGTGTACAATGCAGGCCTCGACAAACGTTTTTTTGAAGTTTTAATAGTCGCAGCGTTACTGTCGACCTTGACCGGCCAATTTGTAATATCTACAACAACACTGACGTATGTATCTACAGTATGCCATGCATATTATAGTAGTAGCAGTAGATACGTAAAAAAGAAGATAGATACTTTATGACCCCCTATTGGTTGGAAGTTTTCTGTCTTCTTTGACACCTTGCCAAAACAATTTGCAGACGAGGTTCGTGGGAGGGGGGTAAGACTTTGGCGAAGGGAGGTCACATTACTTCACTGTACGGGTTGGCGAGTGTAGCCGTGTTGCGTCGCCACGGTCAAAATCGGACAAATTGTCCAGGCACGATTCAGTACCATGCGTGCACATTAACTGTACGCCAAAAACATATATTTTGGGGGATCAGTCGATAACTTTATAACAAGAGATCATTAAATCAGGGACTAAGTACTATCACTTTTATTGTCTGATACAACAATCAATGGATACAATAATTGCAAAACACTTCCCCACTGCAACAACAACCCCACAGTACCTTCATCCTTGTTATGAAATTGGTTTTGCTTTCAAAGGGAAGCTGGAATTCCCTTCACTACAAACTATAAAGTGAAACTTTCCTTCATGAATGTGTTATTCAAACAATATTGTTCAACCATACATACAGTAGACCTACCCATTTCTAAAATGGAAATACTATAATATATTGTGATCTAGTTCTTTTAAAATATCTCTACATGGTACTTTACTTATTGTACAATTGATGTAGTTCTAACAATCTAACAATTTAATTAAAAGAAAGGTCTTAGAGTGGATAAGTTGTTGTTATGATGTTTGAAGGCAAATAGTTGATAGACGATTGCTATTATAATTACACAAGGAAGGGACTATTAAGAACTCTTTAAAAAGTGCTTAAAATGCAAGTAACAATATAGAGATTGGAAGCTCATACAAAACATGAAACCAAGTGGCATTGTTGCTTAGATTACCCATAGTATGAAGACCTGTCCATTGTTACGGAGGAATTACAGATAGACTGTTGCATTGATTCAATTTGTGTGCATTAGCGAGAATGTCCGACGTAATCTCATGAACAACGAGTGAATTTATCGACTAAATTCATTCAATACATTACAGCATGATGTTGTGGTTTAACACAAAATACAAAGATGATCCTAGCTCCTACCGTCGTGACAATTATACCGTGCAACTAACATAACACCCCAAGGAATGAACGATGAATCCATTTTTATATTTATTTCAAGCCCAATATCATCAGCTGCTTTAAAAACTCTCCATTCAAAAGAACGCTTTACATTCGATACAAGGTGGTATTGCACTTCATAACCACTAATGTGGCATTAATGTTACGACTGCCAAAGACCACTTGCATGTTCTACAATGCAGGGCTACCGCACATTGTAAGAAACAATAACAAGTATTAAACAGGGCTCGTCAGATTTTGGTCATCCTTTCAAAAAAGTGTAGTATATATACATGGCACATGGACGGATGAAAAACTTGACAAATGTTCATTCAATGCCATTGAGTAACTATCCTCCACTTATGAGGTCCACAGTTGCCTATTTAGTCTTGTGAACTTATTTATTGGTGGGTTTCTTTTTGTGGCCACCTTAAAGGGAGATATATATCACAAACATCCAGTAAAACTTCCCTATGTAGACACAATGATTACATATTGTTAGTATTACGAATGGGAACTTTTGTAACACCTTTGGCAAACAAGTTGATCTTCGCCAGTCAAGAAATTCAAATATCGGACAGCCAGCCGATGGATATTACACACCCATGATAACGGGGCCTGAAAAACAGCAACGTTGTACTTAGTTATAGCTGCATGTTTATCCTGTAGCGATTCCGCATAATGTCAGCCTCTCGTAATGTTGACATTGAAAATAGCGAGTCTGTCACATAAAGGGGCGTATGTGGCTATCAAACTAGCACAAAAACCTTGGCCCACGTTTCATTACGGACAAAGGTAAAGTAATTCTCGTCCAGCGAACATCGCCCTCACTTCCCTTTCTGAATCGTCACTGGAACATCGTTAAGTTGTGGTAGAGCGTACCAGCCTGTAAGCCGTACATGGTACGTTTAGCTAAAAGAAAAGCGGGCTCGCCAAGCCAAATGACACAATAAATATACATGAATTATATACTATGGAAATTAAGGGGCACCTATATACATGTATTGTTTTTTGGTTTGCTGAACCAATATAATCAAAGCACAATCTGCAGTTTACCCCCGCCCCCTTCAGATATTATAAATGTGATCAACAGAATTTGTCATGTAAGAAATCATTGACGCTACCCTTCCACAGTTACTAAGCAAGTGCATCCATTCTTTTAGCTTATCAGTAGTCGTGTATGTATATACTGTACATCCAAAAAGCCTTATCGCAGTCGGTCAATGTCCAGGCGATGTAAACGTCAAACACGTACGCAATTTAAAAGAAGTTCCGACTTCACTGGAACTGACTATGTATGTCAGCACTGTGTACAGTGTGCTACAGTATGTCAGTTTGAGGTATTGATCTTCTAGAATGGTTATCATCATCAGAGCAAAAAAAATGTGGTGGCAAAAAATCTACACTAAATTTTATTAACTTTCTGGGACGTCCATTGAAACTAAATACAATGTCACGACTAACAGAGCACGAGCTGTACCGGGGCTGCCAGAGGATAAGATCACCTTACGGTCAAACCTTCCGTTAAATTATCCCTGTACAGATCAAATTCATTGGAATGGTCAGATATTGAGCTTGGTGAAATCCCATTATCTTTTTATCTTTCCCATTATTTATAAATTTAAGGTCATGAATCCACCCACTCACACCTGTTTTGCAATATCTTTGGACGTCCTGTGATAAATGTGGTCGTCTCTGACGACCGCTAATTTAGAACACTGCAACATGTACTAAAATCTGTATGATAAAAGGTTTACAGTATCAACCATGAAAGTGTCCAAATTTATTAACAATAGATTCTTGCATCCTCGAAAAAGGAAATCGTAATAAAGTAGCATATCCGATGGGAGGGGCCTTCCCCCTACAGTAGTATCTCACTAACACAAAATACAATAGTCGGACAGTCCGTCTTTACTAACTTAAATGTCTCTGCGTTTGCACACTACAAACAAACGGGAAAATATCACCATGGCTGTTAGTTTTCTCTAGAAAACAGACTAAGTTAAATTGACAATTAATAACACCCAGAGGTTAACGACTTAGAAGCGAAAGATCTTGATTAAGTACATCCTGATTGTCCCGATTGGTCTTGATACTAGAACCAACATACGATACGAAAGGACAATATCTTCAAACACAAAGACAAACACAAAAGGTGCGTCCGTTCAACAGTCCGTCCGTTTACTCCCTTCCTGCTAGCAGTACAGCATAACGTTAGGCTTCAGATAACGTTAGACTATTTAATAGTGTTGGGCCGATATTGCCAATACAATACAGTTCTGACCGAAATCCGATAACTATATTGTAAACCATGTATACGGTCATAAATTATCGCCTGCGTTTAGATCATCATTATTCATTGTTACCCTGGACGAAATTTATGTGGAATAATTCGTGGGGGGGGGGGGGACTTGTTCAAGTCGTGAACCCCAAACACGACAGCCGCAGCTTTAACTG
>JAODAG010072374.1:0-16427 GCA_027574785.1 Orphnurgus asper | reverse complement strand
TCTATAACACTTATGGTATTTAATTAGTGTTTGTAACTTTTTTATAATAAAACACCTTTAAAAACAGCTTATGTCGCTAAGTGATGACGACCGATTCCCTGGCTTCAGGCCCTGTTGGGCAGATCAAGGTTGGATCTTAAGTCGCGTTGGATTCGCAGTGGAGGAGGGGATGTTCCGAGGGATACCGTACCAGTCATACTCGACTTTATTTTAGACGCAGATTAAATTAAGCGACTTTAGATGATGACAGTCATGTCCCTCCTTTGTATTACGGTGCTGCTGTATTCCGTGGGATCAATGACCTATTAATGATTCTGTCATATTGCCTATCATACCGAATTACAATGTACTATGATGTACCGTAGTCTTTGTTTTTATATTAGTATTTTTTCTTCTTCTTCATATACCCAGGTAAAACTCTGAGAGTATGCGCCGATGGTACTGATCATACCATTTTCGATTACGTTAGTACATTCGTTATTGATTTTGCGCCCTATACCACCTGTGGCCTGCGAGCGGTCGTGTATGCAGTTACTTTTTTTTCCTTCCTATATTCAAATGAATATTCCCAATTTATATACAGCTGTCTTGTGTAAGTTGGGGCCAATGGTCGGATTTGAAGTACGTCGGACTCTTCTAACGAGAGAATTCCGAGAGTTAACGTGAAAAAACAAGTTACGCGAATTGATATCCCACGGTGTGTGATACTATAATATGATCATAAACATTTGAGAATGGTTTGAAAAGTAAGCATACAGGCATGTAATTATCAGTATTTTGTATTCTTAATTACTCCTTGCCCTCAGAAAGTCGGCGTACTTGCTTGTGTTCACCAAACATTACCATGTTAACGTTCATATCGGAATATGCGGAGGCTAGGTCGATGGAAAACAATCATGCAATGGCTGTAAATTGTATATTGCTGAACCAACGTGTACGTTAGGCCTAGCTATAGTACAGCCTGAGGTAGACCTTGGACATGCTGCTCATTATCACGTACCATTATCACGTATCTTATAGTACTACATGGCATATATCGTGTATAGTTACACTAGATCAAGGACTAGTCAGTGCTTGCCTGCATGCATCATGCTTGTAGGCTAGTTATATCCATGCGCCTGTGAGTTTACCGTGCAGTATCATATGGTTAGTGCACGGTAGCGGACCAATCAGATTCGAGCATTCCACCAAGTATGAATGAACAATAAAATTGTTAAGTTAGGGAGATTATGACCGCTAAACGGCTAAATGTGAGAGATATCTTGGCTCAGATTAAGACGTAGGTTATTTCTACAAAGAAAAGAATGTACAATTGCTTCTGATGAGGACTTATGGCATTGTTTTAATTGTTAATAAGGTCCGATTCACTACACTTGGTAGCGAGAGATCCTCAAGCAATATACTGTAAGATGCTCCTATCAAATATATGTTGATCGTGAAACTGAAAAGGTGAAAATACATTGGTGTACGTTTACAGAGGCGTCGACATTATTTGAGCAGTTCCTCTGCCCCTCTCATTAGTATTTCTTATTAGTGATTCTTTAGTCGGTGCAGGTCAAATATGTTGATCGGCTCTCGGGATAACCTCTTGGTTATATGACCCGAAATCAGTATTCAAACTGTATAACACCGTCGGAGAGAGACTTGCGTATATACTTAATATAAGACCACCTCAAATATACTGTATATACATATGTATATATATATATATATATATGTATATATATAAATACCTAACAGATACTAAATCACCTAACATACTCATGTATGTATCCTATCTTTGAGGGTGGTCTTACATGAAGCGTATATTACCAAAAATGTGTCACCAGCATGCTGCAAACACTCCATGAGAGATGTGTAGTTTCATATCTTACGTAAGACTTTTCCACCCACAAAATTAAGTCCAACATTTTGGAAATAGCTTATAAATAAGTCACCATACGATGTCCGCGGGTCATTCGCAGGTTGTAAGATGATTTCTGTTTTGAAGCATTATATTCACCGACGGTTATTGAAAAGATTGTAAATATTACCAGATTACCTAACTTGGGAGTGAGTCACGTGGCATTGTCTTAGCATAGTGGAAGACGCGAGTCGGTGGCTATTATACAATTACCGTATTAGTGGGCAATGCCAGGTGAAATATGGAATGTATTCCTGGGAGGGAAGTATTTTCTCCTGTGTGAAGTAAGCATTTTGGGGATCTTTTTCATTAAACTTCAGCAAAACGTGCAGGTTTTCGTAGAACTGTTTGAAGAGTGTACTGCATTCGTATGCAACGCATTTTTAACTTTCTAACGACGTCAATAGCTCGTAGAAGAATTACAAAAAGATAAAAGACTAGTGTGTGTTGGTTCCTGTGTTGCATTTCCGACCATTAGATTCATTCGTATTGAGCATGGAAACCTCGTTGTCTTTGGCCAATGAGCAGGATACCTCACATTCTAAACCTTGCACGTTTTACGTCTCTCCATAATGCGTTGCAGTCAAAATTATTCCTTAGAATGGAATGTCATGTTTTTATCCGTTCCTTGGGAATGGTACCACACATTCCATGATTCGTCTAGCTTTTATCTAGCAATAAACGAAAGAAAACTTGTTTAGTACCGTACTATGTCGCTCATAGCCTAGCCAGGATGGAACTTTCTCCATAATAGATTTGTCCACGTCTTGGAGTACGAGTAGACCAAGCTTTAAAACCATAACCGGATATTATTTCAATGTCTCTGACTTCTGAGACACGAACCCTTAAAGTAAATGGCTGCGACTGGCGCCGGGAGGAAGTTCCGCGCCACGGGGGCGGGCCCATGGGTGCAGTTCTGTAAAACAAATTATCAGAAAATTTAACTGTGAAATAAGAATGTCCTTCACCAGTACAGATCTACATGTGCATAGCCTATACAAACCTTCGGACGCAAGCACAAAAAAACATATATAGAACGGGGCCTTGGACATTAGTTGAATTCATCGGTAGTAGATGTTCTTTTCAAAAATACGTCTGTCAACCTTTTCTCCGGGAGGTATTAATTCCTAGTGCTGCACTCCCCAATGTAACATGATCTCTTCAGCGATACAAGCACCATCAAAAAATGCCCTCTGGATAGAGATAATTAGTGTAAACTTAAACCACGGGAGAGGTTTCTCTCACCTCAACATGAACCAAGAAGTTGCTTTGAGTGCGAAAATTCCAGTCTGGGGTTGTTCTGGCAGTGAAGGACATATCAATTGAATTAACGGGTGATATTTTGCTTCGGCGGGTGCAGTGTTTAGGATCGCAGACAGTGCGGCGGTAACGGACCCCGGCAAGAGAATACTTGCCCGGGGTTCCTGTAGATGTGTAATCGTATGCAATCACATCTGGCCCACTATAAGTAGCCTATTACGCTCATTGCCTGGCAGTCGATTCATCAACAACAAATTGCAGCATCTATATCTATGGAATATTTATTGGTACTGTATTATGTTAATTATGATTCTTGTGAGTGTAATTATTATGACTTTATAATCACAACTGTTTTGTAATATCTACACTGTAGATATATATTTAAAAAGTCCATATTTGGGGATACGGTCCTTATTTAACTATACTTTTATATATTGTGGTAACGTGTTTCTTGCGATGAACCGATCTATGCTCAATTAACTGCGGTACATTACAATACAAATAAGTTGTTCACGATGCATAGAAAATAGTATGCAACATAAGGGTAGAAAGTTTATTTCACATCTTTCGACGAAGCGCATTATGACTCACCCTTCTCATCCGGGTGCCGGCGAAAACTAGACACAATGAATTGACAATGTTGAGTTACATGACGTTAAACAAATCGCTGTACTGAAAATATGACTTGGCTATCACTGAACCTGCAATGGGCTTAACTACCTAGTTAAGTATAGGCCCATAATAATAATACTTTAACAAGTCATACTGTCTTACAAGTTATCAAGGTGAAACAAACCGGTGTATTGTCGTATAGTTTTATTTATTTCGTCCCTGGTCTAAATATGCATTATCAATGTATAGCGAGCACAGTAACGGATATGGTAACATTAATCGCTTATTAACGTTGTTTAAAAATCTAACCTCATTCTGTCCAAAGCTACTTGTCAATCAAATTTAATTAATTATAAGAAATTATAAAGAAATGTATACAATATGTGTAACTGACCAAAAGGATGAAAGCCTCTTACATCTTACAGAGATCTCCGAACTAACTGATAACATCTTAGTCGGCAGAAGAAAAACTCCTCTAGGAATGCATTCATTAACTATTTGCATAATGAGGTAGATCTCTTCCTGTTTAATCTTCCATGACTAATTAAAACTGGGATATTGAAAGGAGTTTACCAAAAACGGATGTCTTACAAAAAGAATACGTACTCGTCCATGATACGTCAAAATGAACAGAATTACACTATTGTGGTAAAATTCAGACAGCGTTTTATATGATGAGCCAACAATAGTTACTGGTGGATATGATCCAGTAATAGTTGGCATTTGATGCCCGGTGGTATCATGCTGTCGTATAATATATGCCCGTATGTTATAACACTCTAACACATGTTAAAAATCTGTGCTTACGGATGCCCACCGTTTGATTGCTTGCTCTTTCCTCAAACGACTGAACAATTGAGTATGTGTAAATACAGCGAGAATGCTAGATAAACAACCCACCAGACCGATGGAGTATGCAGCCATATATCTCCATATTCCATATTTCTCGTAAATTCCTCATTAAAGATGAACATTAAGCCACTCTGTATATTTGCGGTTCCTTAGAGTTGTCACGTTCAACAAATCCCCATATTTCTGTTTTAACACAAGTGGCTTACAAAGCGACTGGAATTTAACATAATGGTGGAGTGTTAAAACACAGACGCATATATATGCTTAACACCGTTCTTTTAAATAGCATGTTAAAGAAGGATAGGCTTTCGGCACGGGTGTTTTTGATAGATCATTCCTGTTTGTTTTATCCAGTAGTATACAGTGTCTTAGTAATGTTGTGTATCGGGTATACATTGGTGACCTTTAATGTGATTCAATGTTGTTTCGCACAAAAAATGTTTTGGCATGATTGTAGTTGGAACGAATTTATATTACGAATGACTAGAAGTATGATGATGATGATGACGCCAAAGTACGGAATTGAAATATAAAGTGACATACACGAAAAAATTTTAACAGTACTAAGGATAAAGAAAACCCTCTCCCATATTAATCTTCGTATTCCTGGCTTAGGAACCCCACGTATGAACAATTCTCCAGAGAAGAAAACATATTCACCAACTTCCTTCTTAAAAATTTCATATACCCAGGACAGAACTGCAGAAAGTGATCTACACTGAGTCTCCCAAAAGACATGTCGCACGGTCTCTATTTTTTGACAAATTGGATAACGTCCGTCCCCAATATTCCACCTGTTAAATTTTCCTGCAGTACATAAGGCCCCGTGGATTATTTTAAACGTATTACATAGAATCCGCAAGAAAACCATTCTCCAAACTTGTATCCAGTCCACAGTTGGGTCCGTATTTTGCACCCGTGATACACACTTTTCATTATTCATAATATTACAAATTGACTTAGTAGTCCTACAGTGCTCTGCAAACAAAGGGTCTTGTTTGTGCAGATTCTTAACAGGTAATCAAGACATTTTAAAGGAAAATAGTCTCGAAGAAGGAATCAGAGTATACCTTAGTGGTAGTTGGTCTGAATTTCAATATTTAATTGAGGTTAACAAGGATAATTAATCTTGGCATGATTTTAAAGAAATTGATATTTCCAGCTGCCAGGATCCCCAATTGATCAGAACTCTGATCACCTCTTCCAATCTCCCCTCTCTCCTTCTTTATTCCAGGTGATGACGTCAGTTTGCAGTTTGTTTTTACCTAAGTTGTCCCTTTAGTGGATTTATTGACTATACATCAACGTTGCAGCTAGTTAAGTTACAGCCTACTAATTACTTAATAATATTAAGTATATTATAAAGTATGTAATTAATTGCCTTTGCATTTGACTCTGACTTTGAATTTGACTTTAACTTTGACTTTGATTTTGTAAAAAATAAATACGAGAATTGTTGTAGTAGAAACGGGTCAAGGAAAAGTTTAAAAGCACAGTTTGAGTTAAGTATGCTAAAAAATGTGAGACAAAATAAGTCATTGATTCGACAGACGGGACATATTTAAGCCCGCTGGGCTCGGAACGTAGGGTCAAATAATAACTAATATCATTTTGGTAACAGTAATTGTACGTACTAGCGAAAAGAGACGTGATTAGTAGTAGCAAATACATGACGTTTAAGATTCTGCTCATGATGCACATTTTGCCTTTATGTATCTGGGATAATGGAAGGGTGTGTATCGGCGTTGGATATTGATGTTTAATTTAGTTTAGGTTTAGTAAGAAAATGGTCAGGAAGGACAACCGTCCTCATTAAAAAGATCCCGAAAACAGACTATACCACTCAACCACAATTCTCCATGAGAAGAAATTTATTTCTAACATCTAACCCATAGCCTACATCTATAACTTGAAATGCTTTAAAATGTATAAAAGCTAACTTTGTAACAAAACCATGAAAAAATATGAACCGCTGAAGCATACTACTAAGTCGTCTAAGCTCAAGCTAAATTAAGATGCTTCTCGCAGAAGAAGAATGTCAACCAGAACTGCACACGCACTCTACCACAAAAACAAGTCAATACCGGTATAGTAAAATAAAGCTACTGATAGTGAATGGGGTAGATTTAAGGAACTTTAAATGTATTGTTTTTACTGGAGGATTGATATATTTGTTTTAAAAAAGTCGGATTTCAAGTTTCGTAGATTCAGTTGCATCTCAACATGTAGATGGATAAATGTCATGTTAATGCAATTTTGATGAAAAGACATCGAGGTCGAGGGAGACATGACAACGCAAATAAACTACGTCTACGAGGCCCTTTAAAGTTATCAGGGGTAAGTGTAAATCTTATGCCATTCAAATCCCGACGGAAATATTGACGTATCACGTAGCCAGAGCCTTAAAGAATGTTTATCCAACTAAATTATTCTGTTTATAAGCTTATTTGGAATACCCGAGATCAAAGCGACTATTATAATTCGACTCGTTTCAATTCCGTCACGCAGGTGAGTTTGTCCGGTCAGTCATCGTTCGGACAATTTTCTTGAGGCAATTCACTGATTGGCTGAGGCGATGATAATATGTGTCACAGCTGCGACACCAAAGAACATATGACGCCGTATCTCCGTCAGAATCTGCTGTTTTATTTTGAGGAGACTGCGAAGAGACCTAGCGAAGGGGGGAAAACTGTTGACAACCATTTTGTCGAAGACGAAACCACGGTATCATCTAAGCGTTGATTTATTTCCGGTAGCTGTTTATACATTTCGTCATGGCCTGTGATACATACTAAACACAAGTTTCCGCGGCGAGAATTGAGATGACGGGTGGAACTAGGCTACGTCGGGGCCTATGTAACAGTAACATTAAATACGTAGCTAACTGGAGTCCAATTCATAATAGAACGCAAACAGCAATACATTAGTTTGACAATACAGTTCTCATACTGATGTAGTAGTATCAGCTTCATCTATGGCAATAAAGCTCATACTGATGTAGTAGTATCAGCTTCATATGATAATAAAGCCAGTTGTGTCAGCTCCATGTACGGTAATAAAGCTCATATTGATGTAGTAGTATCATCTTCGTGTATGACAATAAAGCTATAGTTCTGCAGCTTCACGTATGGCCATAAAGCTAGTAGTATCAGATTCATGTATGTCAATAAAGCTCATACATGTATCAGCTTCATGTAGGTCTATGTCAATAAAGCTCATACATGTATCAGCTTCATATATGTCAAATCTTACTGATGTAGTACAATCAGCTCATGTACGGCAATAAAGCTGAAACTGAGCTAGTAGTACAAGCTTCATATTGATGTAGTAGTATCATCTTCTTGTATATCAATAAGACTTACCATCAATGATCAATCAATCACTCAATCAATATAATCAATAATATTTATACTTCAGTCTGCACCAAGTTCCTTCCAAGTTATAATAGGGGGAAAAAGATTAACCAACGAAAGATTAACCAACGAAAGAAGAAAATATCCCGTAAAAATGGAATAACTTGCTGATGAAGTCTGATTTGAATGTCAATCAACGATGCGCAGAAGGGCAACTTTAATTAGGATCGACGAAAATAAACAGATCGCGTTATTCGGCCTTTTTTCGACGGATTCGTTATTTCACTTTTTATCATTTGTAGCGGAAGAGTGCATCGCGATCCAAGGCGGATGTTTAAAATAATGGAGCCAAAGAAGCATACATTTTAGCATAATAGATATCAACGTTAAAAATGTAGGTTAATCTTCTTCTTGTTTGGCTCCGGGTTTGTTCGCCTTCGTATATATAATTAAGTCTCAGCGTATGGTATTCATTACAGAAGTCAGTTGACATTCCTAACATGTGAACTCGAATAGACCGTCAAACTTTAAAGTAAAGCTGCTCTGGTCGTCCCCAGAGTATAATTTTGAATAAACACATTAACGACGATGGGCAAAAATACCTGTAATGAAATTTCCACATTCATCGACTTCAATTAACCTTAAAAGTATATGGTTACTTCTTCGTGGTGGGCGGTAAAACTAGGTAAAATCTAGTTATGACGGTTAGTGGTTTTGCATAAATGGGAAGTCGTCTGTATGATTTAGCCGTCATATAAATATGGATTTGTAACGATTTTGTAAGAAAGGGACGAAAAAGAAAGCAACGTTTCAACCGTAAAATCATATTGCATATGACGGCAGATTCGAAGCGATACATCCGAAGATGTAATACATCCTCTGACGACTGGTGTGTTACTGCTAAGTTGGAGGTTTCATATCACAATGAACAAAAATAGTTCGACGGTAATTTGACAAGGAATATTGTCAAGATATCGCATAGAGTTTGACAAAATTAGCATGATTTTTGTAGAGGGTACTGAGAGCAGCTTTGGGTTTAGCTTGTAGTTGTTGGTTTTTAAAAAAATTAACCTAGGAACTAGGGTTTTATTCTCAGCAAGTCTGTACAGTGGTGTCGACAACCAAGAAAGAAATTGGAGAACGGAGAATGCATAGGGTTGTTTCAGTTCCCTGCTTATTAAATTAAAGTAAGCGCGCAAGGTTACCCTCTGAAAGGAGTAAACCGAGAATACAGAGATGCTGCTCCAGCTCCTTGATTAACAACCAGCCATCCAAAGCGCGCGGGCACTATATCTTAGACTGTTGAAAATAATTGCATTGTACCCTCCTTGGCTTCATATCTTGAGCTGTAATTTGCCACAGGTGTCTTCCGTAGTTAGTCCATGACGCCATCGCCACTGTAACATACCCGTATATGCTTACTGAGAGAGAGTGTGTGTGTTGGTGTAATCAACGCAATGTCGAGCCAACTCAAGGGATCATGGGGAAGCCCCGGTTGGTGTCCAGGAGGGCGACGCCCTAATGCACTTAGAGAATCTTAGATATATTTCGTTTTATTATCGTATAAATATTGACACCACCGTTTAAAATTTTAACTTAAATTTGAAACGATTTAAAACTGAAATTACGGTACCGGTATATGGCAGGTTTTGGTTTTAGAAAAAAAATATATTGTTTGTTCTTTGCTTTAATCTATACGTTAAGATTAAGATTTGCTAGACAGTGAAATCTCACTTGAGTCATACCAGAAAGAGCCAGCTTTCAATCTTGCTTGGGCAACCTTGCAGCGGAAAACAGGCGCGTATTCAACATTTCACCCGTGCCGAAAGCCCTTTCCTGCTTTAACATGCTAGGGTTAAAAGAACGGTATTAAGCATATATATGCCTCTGTGTTATTACACTCTAACACATGTTAAATTCGAGTAGCTTTTGGAAGCCACTTGTGTTAAAACAGAAATATGGGGAGCTATAGTAGTGGATGTGTTGAACGTGGCAACTTTAAGGAATCGCAAATGTCCAGAGTGGCCTAATGTTCATCTTTCTGCTCTGGAATGAGGAGTTTACGAGAAATATTGAGAATGGAGAAATATGCAGAAATCTGGGGAAACCCAGAGGTCGCTGACGATATTGCTGCATACTCCATCGATCTGGTGGGTTGTTTTTCTAGCGTCCACGCTGTATTTACACATACTCAATTGTTCAGTCGTTTGAGGAAAGAGCAAGCAATCAAACTTTAACACAAGGTGGCATCCGTAAGCACAACTTTCTAACATGTGTTAGAGTGTTATAACATACGGGCATATATATGCAATATTACAAGATATTACATATTTTATATGCGGTGATCCTTTCCGGCACGGGTGAACATTTCGGTCCATAACTATTGCCGAATAGTTTCCGTAAGGCAGACGAAACCGCGTCTTTGGGGATAAGTCTAAGATACAAGCTGATGGAAATCATGTTTGATGCTTTATATTGCATCCATACCATTCTGTTTCCAGTAGAATAATTAGGTTGCTTGACAATATTACTTCGTTTTATCGGGAATAGGTTAACAAATTATTAGTATGACATTTTTTAACAAGATAACATTATGGTATCACTATTCATATATTATGGAGCCCAATGATTTTTCTAGGGGGTAGCGTATGTAGACTTTTCAATGGGGGCAGATCAAGTTAAGAAAATGATAAATTTCCGTGTACCGCAATTTACATTACCGCATAGCACCACACGAAAAATAACGATAAATATAATTGTCCTTTAAATCTCGTTTTGCACCGTACCCGTCATCGACTATTCAAGTTGTAATACTCTGTCGACCTATATTTGATGAATTCATTAGCCTACATTCCTCTCCTTACCCAGGTGTATATATATTCCAAACATGCTTAGCCTATAACTTCTTCTCTCTGTCAGAGATTGAACCGTAATATCGACAGTAAGCAAGGAGACTCGTGGCATGTTTCTTTCACCGGGCTCGTGTTTACTACTTGAAGCTGTGTTGCTTCGCTTTCAAGTGGACATTTTCTGCTCTGTGATTTACTACTGCACCGAATGTAAGATGACGATTCTTAAAACAGTGTAGACACTCTCTATACGTTTAGTGTTCTGTTACTGAACCTGTCATGTTTTATAATTACTACTGTATTTCAGTACTACCCTCTTTAAAGTTCACTTTTACTTGGACTGGTGAGGCATACTTTATCTCGTTTCACCTCCATCTCTTAAGCCCCTCTCTGAGTCTGCCCTGCAGATCATGCAACCCCCTGTATGTAATTATTTACTAATCAACTATTTTCAACTAGACAAACCCACTATCAGACAAATTTAATAAAATCCTACGATGACAATTGCCGCCAAAATGATCCCGGAGAGTTCAGAATTTATAGTAAATTCTCCGGTATTTTCACCAGCCTGCGCTCTTCTGCGCTATACCAAGTGAGCTATTCGACGTATAATATTACCAGGCTAAGTTTCATAACTTATTTTAAAAAAATGCTGAAGATAGCAAATGATAATTCGATTGTCTCCATATAGAGCCACAAAACAATGAGTTATATGAGTTATTTAGCTTCTGATTAATGGATTTTAAGAAAGCCCACCGAAGGAAGGAACTGGGAACTAAAACCAAACGACTGCAGCATATGCCAGAACGCGATCGGGACAGGCTCATCCACTTCCAAGCCCAACGAGAAAGGTTAGTTTAATTTAGAACGTAAAGGAAGGACAGTCACATGTTCTCATAAAGAGACCCCGAAGAGACACAACCACAAGAAGCCAACAAACCTGAAGTCTGCCACTCAGTAAAAAGTCATATCAAGAGCATTCGTAAAGGCATTGAAACTTTTAGACACTACGACCGAGTCATGGAGACCGTATTCTACTCGTCCACACAACTCTCTGACAGAAGAAATTCTGTCTAACGTCTAACCTACATCGCACCTTTTGAAGCTTGAAACAGTGGCCTGTGAATATCGACTCGGAGCTCTTAAGTTATTTAAGTTGTACTTAAAAAGCCTTGGTACCGATTAGTGATCTTCATTTAGTTCGGATTTAATTTTAATAAATTGAACTACACTTCGATAAATTAATACAGTTCTGTACCACTAAACGTCGGCTTCGGAGACAATATGTATCTAACCACACACACACACACACTTCTTCGGAACTATAATCGATTCTATAAGCTCATCTGGAAATGACATGTTTTCCTGAATCGGTTCCCTCGAAATCCAAACGTTCACCAAACGTGTCACTCATATCGGAAATATGTCAAACGTTTCTTTCACATAGGCCTATAAGGACAGCCTTTAAAATTCTCACTTAACATAGCCTATGTCAATGTCAATATGCTTAATGTGTATACTCATAAACATCCAAAGCCTGCGTCTCTATATTTCAAACTAAGGAAAATCCTGTCCTTCGTACACTATACCCCCCCCCCCCCTCATTCCGTCCTCGCGATGTCAGGTATAGGCTACTACGTGCCAATCTACTCCTTCGTTCTCTGAAAATAGTACATTACTTTCCTTCTCTCCTCGCGGTGTACTTTGAAATTTTAACTCTAGATATAGATACTTTCTTGTATGTTTCTAAAGCTTTAGTTGTTTTTACATGACTATTATAGAGTAAACTATTTCAACAAGCCTTAAATATACACGACTCACTGCACTCAACGCCATGAAAGTTGTAATTCCCCAGAGCCAACAAGATATCGTTATTCCGTCGTACCAACTAAAATAGACTTGTGTAGGTCTTCAAAGATTCATCCCTGTGAATAATAACAAGGTATGTAACGGTATTTATGCTATCGTTCTTCCACATTTCAAGAACTAATCCGCCTCAAGGAAGACATCTACATAATAAATAGAGTTCATAACTTTGCTAAAGCTTTAGGCCTAATCAGATTTCTAGTGCTGATAGCGTCTCCCTCGTTCATAGCCATAAAATAATGAAAGACGCACGCAAGAGTTTCAACGTTTCTCAGAGTCTCATGATTTCCAGCAACAACCAAAGCAACACATCTAATTCCAATTGGATGTTAGATATTGTACGATATCCATCCGTGAACGGATTTATTTCGCCGCCGCAGTCCGCTGAACTTAGTGATCTGGTATATAAATTTGGTTTTGGTTAAAGGAAAGTTGATGAGAATTTCCTATTGAATTAAAGGATGCAGTCAGTATTTTTTTCTTACAATAATACACTCTCACGGAGAAAGGTTTAAGTGGTTGGTTATAAATCTTCTTTTTAGAGTTTTTTCATCAACGAGGAGCTGCCAGATTCCCTTAATTATGATTGAATTGAAATCCTCGAGATCAGGTCGACGACGACGGTAGAGAGTAGACGTATGACGGTTTCGGTTTTGAATGGATTAATGAAGCGATTTTACACGAGTAGATGACATGCCACATAATTTTCGCATGTTGGCATGGTAGCTGGTAATCTACCAAAAAGTCCCTTTTTGTGATGCAGTAAACGGAGTAACGGTAACTCCACCAAAACCCCCACCCCACCCCCATCATCAAATATCAATTGCAAATTACATTTACTAAACCAAATTCTTTGACAAATGAAATAGTTTGAGAATGCAAAATTTATAAAGAGGGAATATTCATTCACAGTTCCAATTGCGTTAAATATAATGTTATAAAATTAAAACGTATGACGAAAAGTACAATATGCTAATACCGATATAAATAAGATAAACCTTATCTGATGGAAAATTTGTTTGACCTTGTGTGGAAAAAGGAATGAAGTTACCTATTAACATAATTGGCTAAGATCATGTGTACTATCTGTGGTGTTATGGACGGCCGCGCTGGATACAATTACAGAGACGTGGGCTACACGTTACGTGGCACTACACCCGCCCAATGATCTCTAGGTATTAACAGTCCGATCGAAATTTGAAGGGAAGCTGGTTTAGAGCCGAAGTTCTTTCTTGGGTGGATTTTCTTTAAAATCGCAAAATCGAGTTACGTACTCGCAAATACACTTCCAATATGAAAGTTTCAAGGTAAAAACGTCACTGCCACGGCGGCAAATACCTGTGCTAATATAATCGATAATACTTTCCTAGTCACGTGAAGACACCAATTTAAAACTCTTTTCATCCGGTTACTTATTGGAATATTATGCCTGCAGTGTATATCGACTTAGCGTATGGGCTAACATTTGACCAGGTGGCATTGAGCTATAAAAACTATCCAATCATACACCCTGGATTTAGGTAAGCAAAATAAAACCCTTCTATGGATCAGTTTGGTGGATGGTGCGGTGGCATATGCAGCAGTTGTTCTATTTTGAAGCTCAGGTTCGTTTTTGGGTGGTTGTTCTTTAAAATGGTGAATTATGAGATCACTTCTCGTACTTTAAGATTATCTGTAAATATCTGTACGTGTTTGGTACGGACTGCAAAGGTCTGTGCCACTCATATAGAGTCATGCATTACTTATTACGTGGCACTACATAAGCCAAATGACCTATTTTGTCTACAGTCCGTGTGGGGCTGGAAACAGGCCCGGTGTATAATTACGCGGATGTGACAGGGTTGACCCCTGGCGCGTATAATTAATCCGAATAATTTAACGACTGGTCGCATTAACACCAGTATCTGCCAACACTGTACAATGTACAATTTAGACTGTGCTGTAACCGAGGAGTCTTGAACCTCTCGTTTCTATTATGGGCTACTATATCACATTTGCCAAATTTATTAAATTTGATAAATCTCAGAAATATCCAAAATTGGGACCTTGGGGGTGTGGTGATATCATCCATGTTTTACCATAATTATTAACCAACAATATCTATGTTCAGAACGAAGATGCCGATGTTGCAAGACAGACATGACTGGGCTTACGCAATTACGCACATACACACTTACGCACTTCTGCAATTACGCAGCGCCTCCAGATAAAAAACTCCCTTATACAATGACAATATCTGCTGAATAATATATCTATTAACGGGGAGCTGTGTGATAGCAAGTCAATATAATATGCTAACCCAACTTGTAAACAATACCACATAGAAGCTACCAGACAGTCCCTATACCCACAGTAAACGTTAACCTCAACCAATCAATGCGACTCTCTGGAAACAGAAAAATTGCAAGGCCTTCAAAATGATAATACAAATATAAAATTAAACGAGTATAAGAGTACAGGAAATGTGTCTTTCTAAATCAGGGAAATTTTGTCTACAGAATTATTGCTATGACCTACTAGAATAGTTTTTTCGGATCGCACGCAAATGTTGCTATATATAAATGTTTCGGCGTAAACTTCGGTTTATTCTCTGCAAACCTGTACAGGGATGTCGATGTGCAACGCATCGCTGGAACCGACTCGGTTATGAAATCATATCGCTGATGTGCTCTACGCAAGTATCTAGCCTCCACGTAATACATACACTGTTATTTCGTCTCAAAAATATTGCCATAATTGAACCGTCTTTCGAGGCGTGTTGGCATTTCATATTCCATACGTAACCTGACAGGAGGTTTCATTTCTGCAGGTCTAAACAATAAATTGCGGTCAGATGTTACCCCGTTCCTTTATTCCTTGAATACACAATTTACTTGCGGGCATTATTGTTTTCGTGCCTTTGACACGAATAACGCAATAACAAATATGATATGGTATGACTAGGACAAAGTTAATTGAGGTAGATGGCAATTTGAACCTTAATTAAGATCTACGGTAGATATGGAGACGATCGATAGCAATAAAGTACTTTGGAAGGCAAGACTAAAAAGCAGTTGACCTTACCCATAAATGAACTGCAGCATAGGTTACCACACGAAATTGCATTTTTTTTAGTAGAACCAATTTGATGTGTAAAAAACTTACAGTTTAGGTATCAAGAAAAAAAAATTCAAAGAGAACGACGATATGTAAAATCGTTATTTGGTTATTGCATCAAGTTGATTGTATCCTTGTCGTTGCCGCTTGTATTTGTTTCGTTTGTGCGACTATGGTTCATCTATAAACTCGCACGACTTGCTTTAACCTCTTCTCAACCTCATCTTATTTCGACCAAACCTTTCTGTCTCTCTTCCCGCTTTTGTTTTTTTATATTTTATTTTTTAATCGTTACCTTTAGTTTAATTTCTCGGTAGGAAAGTTTCAACAAATTATTCAAAACAGATTTACCGCGGATATAAAGAAAACGGTGCATTAAACGTATTACATTTTAAAAACCACAACTGCACAATTCATTTGGTGAAGTGTACGCCTTCCGGCTATAACATGCAAATTAACCATAAACAAACTTACCATTCAAACCTAAAGGTTCGATACACCTATCCGTTCAACATCCATGGAAATAGTATGTGGAAGGGCAATGGCCTTACAGTTTTATTGGATAGGATGTTCCACATGTCAAGGTGCTGAAACACATAATTCAAACGACTCGTATTATAAATTTTGTCAATAAAT
>JAODAG010072263.1:0-16427 GCA_027574785.1 Orphnurgus asper | reverse complement strand
CATTGGATGGAGAGCAGTGAGGTTGGTGCACTCACTAACCTACAAAATATTTATTAGTAAACAATCAATAACAATAACAACAAAGATTCAAGCTTAATTCCCCAATTTTTTATTTGATGCTGAAGTTGTTGTCACAGTTCGGTATGTGGACAAACTTGGTGGGTGACGTATTTGGCTACGGTCATGGCTTCTTCGTTGGTTCATTGCTTCGTATACCACTTTTCAGTGGTGGTCGAGACGCAACAAACAATCACAAACTGATACACACCGTATCTCCAGTGATTTTAGGTGAAATCATATTCCCCCCTCAAATTTTGAGAAAAATGAAACCATAGACATATCCGGTTAACTACCTTCCAATATGTGGCAGTTTGTTGGACTGATCATGTAACTAAACTAGTTAGGAGCAATCCTACCCTCGTTGGTGCCTCGATGAAGAGATAAAAGTCAATGGAACTGCCAAAAAAGCAAACTATTAATTTTTACCGCACAAAATTTGTGCGGTAAAAATTTGTTGATTTTTGCATGTTGAAGGGCCTGTACGGACTTGTGTAAGCTCTCTTATCAAACTCTAAATAAAGGAGCCTCGAGAAGAAAATGGCGGAATCATTTCAAATAGAATACGATAGTTAAAAACTAACAGTGAGACGGCAAACCCCGTAAATTTGCCCCTCAAGATTTTGGAAAGAGATTATTGATGTTAGATGCATATGTTAAGGTTGTAGCAGTACAAGTAGTAGGCTACTCCATGGATTCGTTTGCATACGTGTGCGGTTTTGTCAATTTTTTTTCACCTGTGTGCGATAGTCACGTAAAAATGCACTAATTGTGCATGTCGCCATGTACCACGAACATTCAGCATGCGAATCGAAACTCACGTAAATGATGATAAAACTTGAAGAAGAAGAAGACGATGAGAAAGACTTCCTCAAGGGTGTGGCTCTCAGAGCTCGCCGATTTGCATGGTTTGTAGCGAGCTTCCGACTCTCGTGAAGTAAACTTGCTACGAAGAGCCCTCGGGATTTGTGGGAACTAACGTGCGCCTGCCATTGTTTGTCTACTACCTGCATGAATGAATATACATGAGGAGAGGAGACCATTTGTGATCAAGTAAGTATACCCCCATCATTATGATTTTGTAGTATCAAGATATAAAATAAAGTCTTGCACAACTAATTAGTTCAGGCAGCCCAAGCTTCTTTTTTTTTAATATAGTTTGATATTTGGGTATAAAACTACATTGCATAATTTCTCTGCGGAGTAGATTTTATAATATGCCTCTGCTGTAGGAGACATACGTGACTTTTCAGGTGAGACATTGCTAACCCTATAACCCAAAGAACGGAAGACAGGCCTTTAATTTTGTTGTGGAAAAAAATAAGTAATGAAATCCTTAGATCTGTAGAGGCATGTGAATTAGAAGATGTTGTTTGTGTTCTATTTTTGTTAAACCTCCCAAGAATATCTCGTAATTCCCTTGACTATAAGAATAGTGATATTTGTTGTTTCTTAATCACAGCATGCAGAATGTTGCTTAAAGTTACACAGTTGTAAGAAACTTATGTCCTTGTCTTGTACTTTGTTTTTAGTGCATGGTATAGGTTGTCTTGCCCTAGTTGCATTTGGTTATTTGGTTCCCCTAGTTGCGCATCTGTTTGCTGTGACCATTGTGTCATTAACAGTTTTAGCCGAGGACCTTCAGCTAGGATTAAGAAAGTTGACGTTCAAATTTTTCCTTTCACAGTCGATGGAGAAATGTTGACTGGGCCTAACCTGTTCAGCTTCAGTGAATCTTATGGAGGCGATGTCAGCGGGGCCTACAGTGCCGAGCAGGGGCAGGAATCCGACACGGATATCGATCTGGACGAGATGCTACCCTACGACGATCAGATCATCTTCCCCATCGCAGAGCACCCGATGGAACGTGACTCCGAGACGGACGATGAACCTCATCCTTTTGCTGCTCACACTGATGACAGTCAAGAAGGAGCTGAGGACAAAGTCAAGAAAGATGTCCGTTCACCCACAAGGAAACACGCCCCTAAATTGCCTGCAAAACCTGGAATAAAAGCACCCCCTCCCGTACCACCAAAGCCATTCAGAGCCCTCCGAAGGGAACCCCCACCGGTGGTCGAAATTGCCCAGGCACTGTCAAGCGTCCCCATGGATATCACCCCACAAGCCTACAAACGTAAAGGTGGACCCCCGCCGGAGTCCTTACCGGCGAAAAGAGGGACTGCATCATCCGTTGGGCCAGAACCAGCTATCACAGACCCCAAACCGACTCCCACTCAAGTGGGGAAGCCCGGTAGGGTGCCGCCGACGTTCACACAGTACATTGAAAACAGCCGCGTGGCACCGGGCGAAACATCCAAGTTTACCATTCAAGTTTCAGGAGAGCCGTTGCCGGAATTGAAATGGTATAAGAACGATAAGGAGATCAAAGATTCCCCCGAGACGAGGATTACCACCTTCTCGGACGGCACCAGCATCCTGGAATTGACAAACGTCGGCCCGAACGACAGCAGCCGAATCATGTGCAAGGCAGAAAATCATGCCGGATTGGCATCCTGTATTGCAAAGCTAATCGTAACAGGTAAGCAAGTCATTTATTACATACGGGATGGCCAACAACGTCCATATGTGGCCCCTGCAAACCGATGATAGCTGAGATTATCTGTGCATCATCGTTCACAAGTTTTTTTTTTTAAACCATCGCGGTGATGCCACACACAAACAGCCGCCTACTTGTAAGGGGGCTGCATGGCTAGTTATCCCTTCCAACTTCAACAAATAGAAGACTTACTTTTCGTATCTCTGTTTATAATGGTGAAAATTTAATGTTAACAAATACTCCAGCTTATCTGATCGACCAAAATTGTCCAAACTGTTTTTGGTTTGTTATGGCAGTGGCCCCACCACAGGAATTGGTTAGTTGTTATGCTTACTTACTGACTTACTTCCCCCCACCCTCATACCTCTGTTCATAATATGTCTATGATATTTTGAATGTAACAAATACTCCAAACTTACCTGATAGTTTTGATTCATGGAAAATTGCAATAACTTTGGATGGATACGGCATGCAGCCCCACCATAGGAATTTGGCAAGTTTACATTGCTCAGGGATCCTTTCAAAGGATGCCTTGCTTCCTATACCTCTGTAGTGAAATTGTAGAACTAAATGTCAACCATAGGCCTATGCACTAGCATTATCTGATGGGTTTGGTTGATGGAACAACACTTATAATACCTTCTGAAAATAAGTGTAATCTGGAAGTAATATGCATTATGGGGGAATTGTTTGGACCAATATTGGAAATTCTCCTGAATGGTGCACAATCTGCACTGGGGGGGTCGCATTTAACACAAAAAGAGGTAGACTTTCAAATTTGGTGTCTCTCTCTCTCTACGTTGTAACAAAGTAGAGGAATTATGTCATCTAACCTGGATGGAATTTGACCAACAGGTTGAACCTGGTTACAATTGGTCAATCCAGTATCATTTGGTGAGCAATAAACCAGTCTGTGAGTTCAATATCCCACGCTAGCTGCTGATGCATGGTTCCGGTGCTATAGCTCTTAAAATCTGATTCTGAGAAAAGAAAGAAAGAAAACACCCCACAATGACAGCAAGGAAAGAAGGAAAGGATTTTGTTAAATATTTAAACATTTCAGAAATTAATTGTAAAAGTTGATGCTGAAAGTTTCTGATTGCTCATTTACACAGAGGATAAGCAGAGCACGAGAACAACAACCACATCCAAGACAACACCACCAACAACGCCAACTACAACTGATGGTGGGGTTCAACCCCACTTCAGACCGCAGCATTCCCGCACACCGTCTCTGAACGTGGTCCGAGAAGAAATGTACTCCTCAGACGTTGAGATCCAAGTCAATGCGACTAAGTCACCGAGTATCAGAGGCCTAGAAAGAATGGAAAGCGTCCCTGGCCAGACCCCTCCCACGTTCACCACCCACCTACAGAACCAGGAGGTTCCTGCAGGTGGAACTGTGAGGATGGTTTGCCATGTGACGGGATACCCTCGACCTTATGTCCGATGGTATAAGGTAAGCAAGTCCATGCCATATTTTTTGTAAGAGTATGCAATTGACGGTTGGGTCGCAGTGGATGGGCGCTGGGTTGAAGCTCGGCAAACATCTGAGATGGATGTACATTGGACGTTAGTAGTTTGCCATGTGATTGGATGGTTCTTGACATTCAAGCAGCCCATGGCATAGTTTGTAAGAGTATGCAAATGAGGGTTGGCTATGGGTGGCAGTAGGTGTGTGGTTGCTGTTTAACAAGAACATTGGCAATGATCATTGGCTACAAATGTCTTGGCTTAAGTGCAGTAGGGATCAGGGTTGAGGGAACGTAATTTGTATATGGTACCGAATGTAGAAACGTTTCCCAATTTCAGAGGATTATAGTTCCACCTTCACAGTAATTGGCCCTGGGAAAGGATCTTTTTTCGCATCGTCCGTTCATCTCGGTATTTTTCACGGATTTGAAACCTGTTCCTTCCCGCATTCACGACCGTTATGTGAACCATGATAACTATTATATTTTTATATTTCCATTCGTCTAGAGTGGACAAGAATTGCGGCCAGACGAGAGGATCACGATCAGAATAACGGAGAGCGGAAGCTGTACTTTGCAAATTAAACCGGTGTTGCCCGAAGATGGCGGTCAGTTCGAAGTGCGAGCTGTTAACCCTGCAGGAGAAGCAACATCGATTGCTCACCTGACGGTCAAAGGTCGGTACAGTCTTGAATTCTATAAGTATTTCATCCCTTTCGTTTTGGGGGGAGGGAACGGCATTATTACGGTTATAATACTTTATTGGGTAAAAGTTTATGATAGCGGTTTATTTCTGCTTAAAATTGAGGTACAATTCTCTACCAAAGCTAACATCATGGGGTGAACACATTGGTTAGGACTGAATGCATTTTGACTCTAACCAGCCTTGCTAATTTAATCCTCTAAGCAAACAAATCCACCAATTCAATCTTGTATTCATCTGCTTCATTGTGGTCGAAGAAACAGGCAGATAAAGTAGTTCTAATCTGCCTGTTTTTTTTGGCCTCCAAATTTAATTGCTTCATATAAAGACTGCTGCCAAGAAATCCTAATGGACATATTAACAAAATGATAAGGACAAGAATGTGTGCCATGAGGACAAATAACACCCTTCAAAATGTTTACTTTGTAGACATCATGCTTGTGGAACTTGCAAAGTTGACTGGCTACAAATTTTGTTGTTGATTCTTCATTGTGGTCATTATATTCAATGGTAGTTCGTTGGTGGTTCATAAATAATGTATTTTAGATCTGATGCTACTATATTGCTGTCTGTCATATGGCAGCATCAAACCAATTTTCAGTTTTACCCAAGAACCTAATTATTGGTTACATTTCTGTACATTCCGTTACAATTTGTTGTGGATTAATATGACATATTTTTCTTTCCACTGCGATTGTTGTCTTGTCTTGATGAGAACTTTAATATCTAATCAACATATATCAACATATTTAAAGATACAAATTAAGAAATTAAGATATAAATGACACAATGATGATCATTCTTATCTGCATATGCTTTGCAGGCATGGAATTCATGTTATTCAATGACAGGCAGTTATTGGTTCAAAGTTTCAATTTAAATGTTCGGCCAAGATGAGTTACTAAGTTTGTAAGTTCTATAAGAGGTTTTTCATGTAGTTAAAAAGGTTGGAGAAATGGAGATTCTGTTGAAAATAAAACAAAGACGTGTTGATGGCTGGTCAAGTTACGATGGTTCTCCTTTTCATTGAAGTTGACCAACAATACCCAATGTACGATCCAGGTGCTGCCATGCACATAAGCATTGGAATTGATGGACTACCACTGCAACAAGGACCTCCCCTTGGGACCTATCAGGCTCCAGTCATCCCAGCGACGACAGACAGGAGCAAAACTGCCCACACCACCGTGACCACGGATGGTCCCTTTTCAGATGTGGAAGAAATACGCACCGACAACTCCACAATAATTCGAAAAACAACCAAGACGACCAAAACAACGACTACGGTGGAGAGCGACGTGGACGCTGGGTCACAGAGGGTCGGCTACGACCCGTACCCCGTCCAGCCGACAAATATCAACATCAACATCAACATCACTGGATTCCCCGATATGCCACCTCAACCCCCCGTCATCCGTAAGTTGATGGAGGACTTGACAGTGCAAGAGGGCCAGCCTGTAAACCTCGAATGCATCATCACCGGGAATCCCTTCCCAATGGTCACCTGGTACAGGAACGACCAACCGATACCCGATTCACCAGACTTCCAGTACCAGGTCAATGAGCACAAGGTGTCTCTACTGATCACCGTTGCATACCCCCACGACAGTGGACGCTACACGTGCAAAGCTGAGAATCCGTACGGCGCTGCAACGTCGTCTTGTAACGTGAGAGTGACAGGTACGTCAGGCATGGATAGGGAGAGATGGTTAGTGGGTGCTGAAATGTCTACATGTCAGGCACGCTTTTTTATTGGTGTGAATCAAGGACATCCGATTTAATAAATCCTGCGGTACTGCATGTCCCCATTGCAACAAGCGGGGTTGTCTGTTGTGCAGAAAATGAGATTCTTGCATTTGTTAACGCAGTCTATGGCAATGAAAATAAGGTTGTGAAGTTCAAATGATAATTGGACGAACGCACACTTGAGACATGTGACCCATAAAAGAAATTCTATAGAGGAAAATATTTAGCTTTGTGCAATTTTTTTTTCTTACAATCTATGTGACGTATTTAAAATTAAAATGCTAATGATGAAGGCTTTGTGATTTCTTTTCATCTTCCGTAGTCGAAGGAGCCGGTCCTACCATTCCCGAGGAAACGCTCTCAGAGACAGAAGTCATCCGTAGGGTGAAGAAAACCACCAAGACAACATACACTCGAGATGTATCAGAGAGCGACTTTGATGCACCTTCAGAAATGTCGGAAATATCATTCGGCATCCGAAGAAATCAGCCGCCAAGGTTCCTAAGCGAACTCCTGGACGTAGAAGTCCTGGAGTCAACGACGGCCAAATTTGACGCAAGAGTTACGGGAAGGCCTCCACCTAAGGTGACATGGTATAGCGACGGCATAGAGATTCAAGCAGGCGGTCGATATACCATGCAGTATGATGATCTTGGACACTGTTCCCTGACCATCAACAACGTCACTAGAGAGGACTCTGCTGAGATTGAATGCCGTGCCGTCAACCCTGTCGGAGAAGAGACCTCGAGCTTTGCTAATTTGATTGTGAAACCGATGCCAAAGCCGGAACAGAGACCAAAGAAAAAGAGGCAGACAGAATCTCTCCCTCCTGGGAGTAGAAAACCAACCTTTGTGTCGGAGATAAAAGTCGAAACTACTGTAGAGGAGAGAACTGTGAAGCTCACGACTAAGGTAACTGGCTTACCAGAACCAAAGATCACCTGGTACAAAAATGGTAAACCTTTACCCAAGGATACCAGAGTCTTTGCAAGTCGTGATGGTGATGTATGTACCCTGACGATTCGCCAAGTAACGGAGGATGACGAAGGTGAATACATGTGTAAAGCTGTAAACCCACTTGGTAAATCCATCATTTACACAGACTTGACAACGGAAACAACCACCAGAGTCATACCGGTATCCCAAAGAAAATACCCAAGGAAGGTTAGTTTATTGTCTACAACCATACCAGAGGAAGACGATGAAGATTGGGTTGAGACAAGTAGGCAAGTCGATACTAGGGTGGAGAGCGACACTGAAAGTCTTAGAACCATCAGGACAACGACTACCACAAAGACAAAGTCGAGAACTTACTCCAGCGACACAGAGGAACCTGGACCAAGAGGTACAGTAATTGTTGGGATACCACCCAAAAGTCGCCCCGGTTACCCCTCGCCACGTCAACCAACTCCAACAGAGCCAAAGAAGCCTCCTCAGAGACCAACTGTCGTCCGAGAGATGAAGGATGTTAGGACCGAGATTGGTAAAACAACTACCCTTGAAACTGTCATCACCGGGACACCTACACCCGAGGTCACGTGGTACAAAGATGGAGAACCTGTCCCTACCAACAGATACATACCTGTTCAATATCCAGAAGGAAGGAACACTCTTGTCATAACGGTCGTCACAGAGGATGATGAAACAGAATTTGAGTGTCGGGCTGTTAATCCTTTGGGAACAGTGTCTACATTTTGTAGAATCATCATAACTGGGTTGAGGGGACCCCCACCACCCGAAAGACAGATTGCAGATGCGTCACATGTGCCAAGGCAGCCTTACTCGGATGTAGAATCTGAAACTGAGGTGATAAGCACCAGGACGACTACCGAAACAATCACTCGCACATTTGAGAGTGACGTCGAAGATCACCCTCCACGTAGGGAATCAACAGTTGTCGAGATCGGTCCTCGAGTTGACCGTGAAGTGTACGTACCACCTATTGAGAAATTGCCTTCACCTGCCTCTCGCCGACCGAGAGCAGACTATGAGAGGTTTTATCAGCCGATGAGGCCACATTCTGATGTTGAATCTGACACAGAAGTTATTACGAGGAAGACGACAAAGACGATCACTCGCACCTACGAGAGTGACATGGAAGATTTTCCGAGAAGGGAATCGACCATTGTAGAAATTGGCCCGAGATTCGACAAAGAAACGTACACGCCTCCCAAGCCAAAACGATACAAGCCCCATGGACGTTACACGAACCAAGTTGAAATTGATCAACAACATCACACACCAACAAGGAGACCTCAAGAACCTCAACAGTACCCACAGACAAGGAGACCTCGGGAACCTCAACAGTACCCACAGACAAGTAAACCTCAGGAACCTCAACAGTACCCACAGACAAGGAGACCTCAGGAACCCCAACGTCACCCACAGAGAAGAAAACCTCAACAGTACCCACTGACAAGGAAACCTCAAGAACCTCAACAGCACCCACCAACATGGAGACCTCAAGAACCTCAAACGATGGTTGTTGAAATTGATAAAAGTCAGTATCCCAGACACCCGTATTCAGATGTGGAATCTGATACAGAGATAATAAAGACACGAAAAACTACAACCAAGACAGTCACTAAAAGATATGAGAGTGATGTTGAAGATAATTATCCAACCACTGAATCTACAGTTGTTGAAATCGCACCCCGTGTTGACAGGGAAAGGTTTATCCCTCCGAGAGAGACTAGACCAAGGCCTGATGCACCCCAGACATCTGTGGTTGAGATTGATCACAGGCAGTATCCAAGACAACCCCATTCAGATGTAGAGTCAGACACCGAGGTAATCACTAGAAGGACGACGAAAAAGACTATTACCAGGACTTATGAAAGCGATATGGAGGATACCCCAAGAAGAAGGGAGTCCACAATGGTTGAACTTGGTCCACGGTACGATCGAAGATTTCATATCCCTCCTCGTCAACCACCAAAGGACACTACCTTGATGTTCCATATCGATGCCTCTCAGTTTGCCCCAAGGAGACCACCAGCACCTCCTACTAAGCATGAGTCTGTCTCCAAGAAAATCACAACTTTAGTAGAGGAAGTCATCACTGTTGAAGAGGAGAATGAACCAACCTTACCTCCACAAACTAGGCCATACATAAGAGAAATTCCAGTCCAAAGATATCATCCTGAAAGGGAGGAACCTCTGCGAGTACCTCCTGAGTTTCAGCCGTACGTCGTGTCGCATCCACCATCTGAACCGGCAGAGAAGTTCTCGACGGATGAACACACCATCACCGAGATTGAAATCGATCGAAAGGCACCGCCTAGAGATTTGCAGCAGATTGAATTTGTGGTGGATGTGGCCGACGTAAAGGAGCCTCCTCCCAGACCGAAACCACCGCAGGAGAGAGAAACCACGACGCAGGTGCTCTCTAAGACGGTGACAAAAACCACAAAGACAACCAAGACGGAAGAGCCTCCTCCACCAAGGAGAGAGGTGACTCAAGTTGCAATTGAAACACCTCAGAAAAAGGAGCCACAAGAGTTTGAATTGACTCTTACTGTTCCACAGGTGGAAGAATCACCGGAGGAAGCAGTTACTACGTCTCATGCTTACCTCGTCAAGAAGCCTGAACCTCCGAAAGTGAAGGAAGTCATCCCCTTAGAGAAAAGGGTCCATTCGCCAAAGCCAGAGCCGGAGGTGGAACGACCACTAGTTTCTCAGCCATTCGTACAGTTTGAGGAGGTTGCGTCACCTCCCATGAAGGCTGTACCACATGAAGCACCCGAGCGTATCATTCCAATACAGAGGTCACCACCTAGAGTAGTAAGGCCTCTAGAGGATGTGGAGACTCGTCTCGAAGAAGAAGTGACGTTAGTGTGCCAAATCGTCGGTGAGCCAAAACCTACGATTACCTGGGAGAGGTACCACGAGCCATTGGATGATGATCGTTACATCACCACCGTAAGAGAAGATGGCACGTGCACTTTAATGATCACCACAGTAGTCGAGGAAGACGATACAGAATTTACCTGCATTGCGACAAATCCTGCTGGCACAGTAACGACTCACGCTGAAGTGTACGTTATGGATACTCCAAAGCCAAGGCGAGTGTCCCACAAGGACTTCACGGTAGAAACGAAGGAGAGGACTGAAATACTCATGGAAAAAGCTCCAGAACCTCTGAAGCCAGTCGAGGTCGTCGTTGACACTCCTCAGCGACAAACACCAGAGGAGACCTTCACTGAGGAAATTACCGAAGTTACCACTTTCATCGAGGAGGAAGAGTGGCCTCGTAAACCATCACTCAAGCCTGAATTTGAAGAGCTTGTAGTGCCAGTACAGCCACCTGTTGAAGAGACTAGAGAGAAGACTGAAATCTTGATGGAAAAGACTCCAGAGCAGTTGCCTACTCTGGAATTTACTGTCTCTGTACCTGATGAAAAGCCAATCCCTGAGCGTCCAAGGGAGCAACCTCGTGGGCCTGCTGAAGTCCCAATTCTGCCGACTAAACTTGTTCCAGAGTACGAAGAGGTTGTATTTCCCGAAGAGGAAAAACCAGAGGTTGAGGAAGAGACAATAGAGAGGACAGAGATCATCCTGGAGAAGAAACCAGAGCCACTCCCTATCATGGAGTTGACCGTCTCTGTTCCAGAGAAGAAGCCTTACCCTGAGGAAGAACTAGTACCAGAATTTGAAGATTTTGTCAGCTCTGCAGAAGAACAGCCTAAAAGTAGAGAAGTCATCACCGAAGATATTCGAGAGAGGACTGAGGTTGTTATTGAAAAAGAAATGCCATCGTTACCATCGTTGGAATTTAACGTGTCTGTACCAGAGGAACCTGTATCACCTGTTCGGCTCGAACCTCAGTTCGAGGAGGTCGTATTCCCAGTCGAGCAACCGACAGTGAAGGAGGACGTTATAGGACGAACAGAAGTCGTCATCGACAAAGCTTCCGAACCGTTCCCAAAGGTGGAGTTCACAGTTGCCGTTCCTGAGGAGAGGCCCACTCCCGTGGAGGAGCTTGTACCAGAATATGAGGAAGTGGAGGAGGTGATGGAAGAAACGAGAGAGAGAACAGAGGTTTTGATCGAGAAAGAGACGGAACCTCTGCCTACTGTAGAATTGACTGTTTCTGTCCCGGAAGAAGTGCCGATAAAGGTGGCCGAGCTTCATCCAGAATATGAGGAGGTTGTGTTTCCAGAGGAACCCAAGAAGCCTGTAGAGGAGGTTGTGGAAGCAACAAGAGTGAGGACTGAAGTGATACTAGAGAAGGAACCAGAACCGCTTCCATCTTTAGAATTCACAGTAGCTGTTCCAGAAGATAAACAGGTAGTGGAGGAAATCCTTCAACCAGAATTTGAGGAGCTAGTTATCCCAGAGAAGAGAGAAAAACCCAAAGATCAGATAATGGAGGAGACTCTTGAAAGGACTGAGGTCTTCATTGAGAAAGAGCCAGAACCATTGCCAACAGTGGAGCTGACTGTTTCTGTACCGGAGGACGAAGAAATAAAACCGCAGGAGCTCACACCAGAATATGAGGAAATAGTTTTCCCTAAAGAACCTGAAGTAGAATACCCAGTAGAAGAAATCACGGAAGAGACCCGAGAAAGGACAGAGGTATTAATTGAGAAAGAATATGAATCTTTGCCTACTGTTGAACTCACTGTGCCTGTTCCAGAAGAAGAGATTGTACCTCAGGAACTGATACCACAATATGAGGAAATTGTCTTCCCTGAGGAGCCAAAGGAGGAAATACCAGAGGAACAACCTCAAGAAGTAACTGAAGAGACCCGGGAAAGGACAGAAGTCTTTATAGAGAAAGAACCTGAATCTTTGCCTACTGTTGAACTCACTGTCTCAGTCCCGGAAGAAGAAGAGATTGTACCTCAAGAATTGATACCACAGTATGAGGAAATTGTCTTCCCCGAGGAGCCAAAGGAGGAAATACCAGAGGAACAACCTCCAGAAGAAGTAACTGAAGAGACTCTGGAAAGGACAGAAGTCTTTATTGAGAAAGAACCTGAATCTTTGCCTACTGTTGAACTCACTGTCTCAGTCCCAGAGGAAGAAGAAATTGTACCTCAAAAACTGATACCACAGTATGAGGAAATTGTCTTCCCTGATGAGCCAAAGGAGAAAATACCCGAGGAACAACCTCAAGAAGAAGTAACTGAAGAGACCCGGGAAAGGACAGAAGTCTTTATAGAGAAAGAACCTGAATCTTTGCCTACTGTTGAACTCACTGTCTCAGTCCCGGAAGAAGAAGAGATTGTACCTCAAGAATTGATACCACAGTATGAGGAAATTGTCTTCCCCGAGGAGCCAAAGGAGGAAATACCAGAGGAACAACCTCCAGAAGAAGTAACTGAAGAGACTCTGGAAAGGACAGAAGTCTTTATTGAGAAAGAACCTGAATCTTTGCCTACTGTTGAACTCACTGTCTCAGTCCCAGAGGAAGAAGAGATTGTACCTCAACAATTGAAACCACAGTATGAGGAAGTCGTCTTCCCTGAAGAGCCAAAGGAGGTGCTACGAGAAGAGCAGCCTAGGGGAAGAACAGAGGTCTTTATTGAGAAAGAACCTGAATCTTTGCCTACAGTTGAGCTGGCTGTTTCAGAAGAAGAAGAGATTGTACCCCAAGAACTGAAACCACAATATGAAGAAATTGTTTTCCCAGAGGATGACAAGGAGTATCCGGAGGAGCATCCAGACCAGACTGATAGAGAGGAACCATTACCCAGTTTGAAATTCATTGTATCTGTCCCTGAAGAGATACCAGCACCATTGGAAGAAATTTTGGAACCCCAAGATGAGATGCCAGAGCAGCAAGTGGAGGACATCTTGGAAAGAACTGAAATTTTCATTGAGAAGGAAAAAGAGCCATTGCCATCACTTGAGCTGACAATTTCCATGCCAGAGGAAGAAGATACCTCACCAGATGACCTGCAACCTCAGTTTGAAGAGATTGTGTTCCCCCAAGAAAAACCTGTTGAAAGAACCCCTGTGGAGGATGTGTTAAAAAAGCCAGATTCACCTATCTCTTTCCAATTCAAGGTTTCTGAGCCAGAGGAAAAACAAGTTCCAGTGGAAGAGATCCTTCAGCCATCTGAAGTACCTGTTCAGAAGAGTCCAATAGTGGAGGAACCATCCAGGGAAGTTCCTGAACCTCAAGTGGCAGAGATAGAGAGTCCAATTGAAGAAATAGCAGAGGAAACTAGGGAAAGAACTGAGGTGTTTATTGAAAAGCAGCCCTTGGACTTGCCAACTGTTGAACTGACACTGTCACTGCCAGAAGATGAAGTAATTGAACCTCAGGAGCTGAAGCCAGAGTATGAGGAAGTCGTATTTCCCCAAAAGAAACCAACTGAAGAGACTCCAATCGATGAAGTTACGGATGTGCTTGAAATAACAGAGATAGAAATTGAGAAAGAACCTGAACCTCTACCTTCCCTCGAACTCACTATTTCTGTTCCGGAGGAGAAACCGGCACCAGAGGAAGAGATACTTCAACCGGAGGGTAAATCAGAAGAGGAACTACCAGTTGAAGAGTTGCCTATGGAAGAGCAGCCAGTTGTAGAAAAACCTGAGGAAGAGACGACAGTGGAAGCCGTCCCAGAAGAAGAGTTACCTGAGGAAGAAGGCCCAGAACGCTCAACTGCTGAGGTTTTGGTCGAGGGCCAAGAGAAGCCTCTGGAACCTATTGAGCTGATCCTTGATGTCAAAGAAGATGAGCCTGTAGAGGTCACCGAAACGACCGTCACAGAGACGGTCACAGTGACTGAGGAAGTCACGACTGAAACCCCAGAAGAGGAAACAATATTCATCGAGCTCGTTCAGGAACTCATCGATGTTACGGTCGATATCGGTGACGAGGCGAGATTCATCTGCCGAGTGATTGGATTCCCAAGGCCGACAATCACCTGGGTGATCAATGGCCGACCTCTCGGTGGGGATCGATTCATTTCCATCTATGAGCTAGATGGGACCGTCACCTTGGTCATAAGTGAAGTAATCGAAGAAGACGAGACTGTGTACGAGTTGATTGCCACAAATGAAGCAGGGACGGTCAGAACTGAAGCAGAACTCATTATTCCTGGCCGTGGTGAGTTTAAACCCCATATTATTCTTTCAGATATTTTCTATTTATCCTTTATACTATTTATCTATGCTAATTATATAGTTTATTTATGCTATTTATATAATTTATGTATGCTATTGATATATCATACTTATTATATTATCCTGTATGCTATTGATATAGGTTATTTATGCTATGTACAAATTATAAAGTTTATTTATGCTATTTTAAAGGTTGTTTATGCTATTTATATAGATTATCTTCAAGCATGTTTTCCGCATTTTTTCGACATGAAATCAAATTATTATTGGACCAAATTTCCAGGCATTTCTTTAAAGCATTTTCCTCATACAAATTTAGAAATGTTAAGTATACCATGCAGATGAAAGGAAATTATGGTAATAGTATGCAGTAGGCCACTTTGCAAAGGATCATCATCATTCACATTTGTTATTGCCAATTTTTATTAGCGGCAATAACATTAGTCACAATTAAAGACAGACATTGACGTCTGGATATGAGTCCATTGTCTTGTTCTAACATGCACAGTAACCATGATATGTTTTTTGTATAATTATGCAAATAACCAATTATGCATGACCAGGGATGTAGCATTGGTCATTGCCAAGTCATCAATTGTACTTTTCCAATCAAAATAGAAAGACTGTACTTTGTTCAGTGAAGTATACATGTGAAGTACACTAACCATGTTTGTAAACTTTCCAAATCTGATACTAAAATGATCTTTCATACTAAAAATATATATGGATCTCGTCCTAATATTGTTGTGGATTAATTTCTTGTAGAACTTGAAGTTCCAGATGATACTGAGGTCACCATAGAGATTATTGAGGAACCGCTAGAGGAGCAACCAACTCGAGAAGAACCAGTTGACGACTTCCCAGAGAGAAAAAGAGGACCAGCAGATGTTTCTGAAGAAGTTGAACTATCCACAGTGGAAATATTCACTGAACCAGAACAACCTGAAGAAATTGAAGTGGTGTTGGAGATACTGGAGGAAACTTCACCCGAGAGACCCACCGAAGAGACTTTGCCTCAAGAGGAGATTACATTGGAGGAACTTCCTCAAGAAGACACTCCACAAGAGGAACTTCCATTTAAAGAACTCCCTCGGGAAGAACTTCCTGTTGAAAAAGACAAAACTGATGAAACCTTCCGTGATACTCTGGAATTGACAATCGATGAGGAACCAAGACTTCCACAAGAAATACAAATCACATTTGAAGTTCCAGAAGAGAAGCAGCCTGGTGAGGAACAGCCTCCTGAAGAGTTTCAGCCAGTCGAGGCTTTCCCAGAAACTACAAAGTCTCAAGTGCCTGTTACAGAAACATCTCAAATTACTATCGAAGAAACACCTGAGTATCCTCAAGAAGTTCAGATCACATATGAGACTCAACCTGATGTACTTCCAAAAGAAGAACAACCAACGGAGGATAAACCGGAGGAAGAAATGCCAGAGGAAACATTTAGAGATACTACTGAATTAATTATTGAAAGAGAGCCTGAGGCCCCACAAGAAGTCGAAATTACTTTTGAAGTACCTGAAGACGAACCTTACACGCAAACAGTCAAGGAGACTGTGACAACTACAGTTATGACAACAACGAAAGAAGAAACTCCGGAAACAAGAGAGACAACAACTGTTTCAATAGAGAGAGGACCGCAGGGACTGATGCCAGTAGAGTTTGAGATACAACCAACTGATGATACACCTGATGAACGTGTCCCTCACGAAGTATCAGAGAAAGAGCTTCTACCAGAGGAATCTTTCCCTGATGTTGAAATTGAAGTTGTAATGCCTGAAGAGGATACCAGAGAAAGAACAGAGATCTT
>JAODAG010072152.1:3260-16428 GCA_027574785.1 Orphnurgus asper | reverse complement strand
CCTACACTTGGAAGATAGACAAAAAATTGTTCCTAGAGTTAAATTTCCTGCCCTTGGAAGTTGGACAGAAAGTTGTTCCTAGAATTAAATTTCCTGCCATTGGAAGTTGGACAGAAAATTGTTCCTAGAGTTAAATTTCTTGCCCTTGGAAGTTGGACAGAAAGTTGTTTCTAGAATTAAATTTCCTGCCCTTGGAAGTTGGACAGAAAGTTGTTCTTAGAGTTAGATTTCCTCCCCTTGGAAGTTGGACAGAAAATTGTTCCTAGAGTTAAATTTCTTGCCCTTGAAAGTTGGACAGAAAGTTGTTCCTAGAGTTAAATTTCCTGCCCCAACTAAACTCCATCAGTAATTATTGGTATTTAGCAATACATCAATTGTGATATACCAGCAAGAAGTCCCTGGCTCTGATAGGTTTAACCATGTACACAGATTTAACGTAGGTGGCAAGGTGAATCGTACTATAATTCCGTCAAGAGCTATTTGCTATTTGGTAGGGGAAATCCCACATCGGCCTGCCTGAACTGTTGCACTGCAGCATGGCCGACGCAACTTCGCGTTTTACGTAAAGGAAATTTTTGTCGCTCATCTAAAAAATGATTGAAATTATCCTTTGATCCTAACAATCCTTGTTTTCCGGTCAAAGATACTAAGATAATAAATTTTGTAAGATTTGTGACACCATTACTGTACTGAACTTTGCTAGCCTATGCAGTACATCTGCCTATGCACAGCAATACTGTAGGCTAATGTTATTTTTTGTGAAATTTTGTCAAACAAAGATGGATTTCAGAGTATTCTCCAGGGGGGGGGGGGCAGGGAAGGCACACAGCCCCTTCAAAGCTGTAGTTTTACCTGCATTTGCTAACGGGCCTTCCCATGGCAACCCCTTTCTCTTGTAAAATCTTGGACCTGCCATTGGATATAGTATATATATAGTTCTAGCAATTATTTTCCATTTTTTCCGTTTTGTTTTGGCGTGATTGAAGTTTAAACTTCCTTGACATTTTTCCCCTGACTGCAAAGTTAAATTAACAGGCACTTCCGTCCCTGTACAGTTCCGTCGGCAACAACGCTAATGTGTAGAGATGTCGTTTGTAAAACCAAATGCTGTTTATGTTTTTGATAAAAAGTGTTCCATAACTGGCAGCCAGTGGTATCGTTTGTCGCATCAAAAGTATGTGCTAGGATTGTCAAAATTTTGAAAAGTATTAAACTTATAGTTTTAGTTTCACCGATTGGACGCGTGGCATGCCCACTGGCACTAATTAAGTGGGGGAGGGGAGGAGGCCAGATTGGAATTTGCTAATTGAATTGATGTTGTCTGTATGGATACTCTTCTGCAGTCCGGACTGCATACTTAAAACAGTGTTGATTGGTCTGCGTAAAATACTGCAGCTTGTTATAGATATATCGTCTGAAATCAGCAATGCGAGAAATCAGGACGGCACGTTTTATTGTTCCAATATTTAAATTACATTGCAGATAGGAATCAAAGTATACTTTGCATTTCTGGTTCGTAGCCATGAAAAAGTTATTATCATTTCTCCAAAACTGATTGTCAGTGCAGCTTTCATGGTTCCCTAATGATTCACCGCCTGACTCGACCGTCGACTTGATATGTACAGCTGGCTTCGTATCGTATAACCATCTCCCTGGTGGGCATGACTTACTTATTTTCTCATTATTTTCTCCTCCAGAGATATCCTTTACGGAGAGTTCAATCTTCGTCGATGAATCGGCGGGAACTGCGAGCGTCGTAGTCGTGATGTCTACCACGGCAGTTGCAGATACAAACGTCGGTAAGAGTACATTTTCTGCCGTTAGGGTACGTACGTACATTGGGTTTGAGTTTGAGAAAACAAATGTCAATCACCAGCACGCATTTGTGTCCTCCACACCACTCCCCCCCCCCCCCTCCCTGCACCTATATGTGTAAAAGCAGGATAGCTGTATGTTGTACCTGATTTTTCACACCTTGCATGGAAGGGTCCAAATTAGTATTGACCATCAGATACACTGTAAACTAAACCATGCTATCTGTGAACTGCGATTGGCTGAATTACGTACACCATTTAGAATGACTCTAAAATGAGGGACACCATGAAGAGACATAATTATGCATGCCAAGATGTAGGTGTGTTTCGACCCGCAAGAGCTGATAGTTAACATGTCACGGAACGTCCCAGTCCCATCGTGCTTATGCATGCTGCGGCGTCTACGATGCAGATCGCAATGTTGGATTATATTTTCTTTGCTATATGCTGTATAAAAGAAGGAGCCATGACGTAGCTAGTCCAAAGCAAAAAATGTTTCATTACTTTATAAGTCAGCCATTAGGGGGGGATATAGAAACCGACAACCTTTAAACTTCTTCACTGGTATATGAATGGTTACTTTTCTGTGGTCCTGACTGCAGACACAATGTTGATGGGCCTCCAACATACAGTGCATATTACTGTACGCATGCATACAAAGTTTTATCTGAAAATCAGCTGAAAAATTAACGGTACAGGAACCGGGATAGGAATTTTGCATTTAGCTTCTGTTTTTTCTTCTCAATATGACCTAGCCATCACATTGGAGGCCGTACCGGCGGGGCAAACGGCCGCCACGGAGACCGATGACTTCACCTTCGACACCATCGCCGTGGTGACGATGGGGTCCAACACCGGGACCGCGACCGTCACCATCGCCGACGACTCCACGTCGGAGTGCCTGGAGAGCTTGGTCTTAGGTCTGGTGGCCCCGGCGGGGGAGACTATCCTGGAACCGTCCACCACAACGGTGTACATCGGAGACAACGATGCCGGTAAGGTCCCGGGACCGCCTCTGAGGCAGTTTTTTTTCAGACGATTAAACGTTATCGGGCGGCTTACAAGAAGGAACCTAGCTCCAGTTTTTGGTCTTGTCGCCCCTTGTCGCGATACCCATCACGGGCCACACACGGGTCCCATTTACTGACAGTGAATCGTTTATTTGTAGCAGAACTATACACCCCACCAGTCGTCCTTCAACATGGCGTAAGATTATACAGTTTATGCTGCCTCTGGCAATGAGGTTTCGAGACCTCGATACACCCCCACTAGTCCTTTAATGTGATGAGGTATATGCGGCTATGGTTTTAAACTGCCTCTGGCATGAGGGTTTGTAACCTAACTACACCCAACCAGTCTTTTAATGCAGTGAAGTTGTACGAGTCTATAGTTTAAAACTGCCTCTGGCAATGAGGGTCGTAAGCTAACTACACCCAACCAGTCCTTTAATGCAGTGAAGTTGTAAGAGTCTATGGTTTAAGCTGCCTCTGGCAACGAGGTTTGTAACCTCAATACACCCTACCAGTCCTTTAATGTTGTGAGGAGTCACTCGGAGCGGGCGTTGTCTCTTGGATGCTAGAAGATACGAAAACCAAAAAGGATGTTGTATCACATCATCACGTGGCTTCTTTGACTCTTCTTTGGTGTAGAGGATTGTGGCCTAAGTTGCTGTACTGAAATCACCGATCCCTTTAATCTCTGTCGTCCTTGGTAAACTGTAAAGCTGCACCCCCCCACCCCCAAAACCAACCACCCTCCCTCTTGGAAATAGCATGTAGTCAATTTCTATGACTGGAAATTTCATTACCATTTAGAAAATATGGTAAAAAGTCATGAAAATAGTTTGGTAGGACATATTTATTTTTATTTGAATGAATTTTCCCAGGATGGGTCACCTTCTCTCCCTGTGAGAAAAGGATATCGTTTGTCCTTGATCTCCCCCAAAACTCTGCATTACTCTCGTCTTCTACAAGGTTCTGTGGACGTTGTTATTTTTACAGCTGTTGATATAGATGTACAGACCGCCATGACCTCTATCACTGTGAGTGAAGGTGATGGTTGCTTCAAAGTGTCCCTGGAAGCCAGCGCGACGAGTGAATGTCCTTACTCGGGCAGTGAGTATGCTCTGTCTATTCCGTGAATCTAGACTAACTTTAAAGTCCTCACATGGGAAGTGAGTATGCTCTGTCTATTCCGTGAACCTAGACTTATTTTAATGTCCTCACATGGGAAGTGTGTATGCTACTCTGTCTGTTCCATGAACCTAGACTAATTTTAATGACCTTACATGGGAAGTGTGAATGCTCTGTCTGTTCCATGAACCTAGACTAACTTTAATGTCCTTACACGGGAAGTGTGAATGCTGTCTGTTCCGTGAACCTAGACTAATTTTAATGTCTTCTCAAGGGAAGTGTGAATGCTATTCCGTGAACCTAGACTAACTTTAATGTCTTCTCAAGGGAAGTGTGAATGCTATTCTGTGAACCTAGACTAATTTTAATGTCCTCACATGGGAAGTGTGAATGCTCTGTCTATTCTGTGAACCTATACTTATTTTAATATCCTCACATGGGAAGTGTGAATGCTCTGTCTGTTCCATGAACCTAGACTAATTTGAATGTCCTCACATGGGAAGTGTGAATGCTCTGTCTGTTCCATGAACCTAGACTAACTTTAATGTCCTTACACGGGAAGTGTGAATGCTGTCTGTTCTGTGAATCTAGACTAATTTTAATGTCCTCACATGGGAAGTGTGAATGCTCTGTCTCTTCCGTGAACCTAGACTAATTTTAATGTCCTCACATGGGAAGTGTGAATGCTCTGTCTATTCTGTGAACCTAGACTAATTTTAATATCATCACATGGGAAGTGTGAATGCTCTGTCTGTTCTGTGAACCTAGACTAATTTTAATATCCTCACATGGGAAGTGTGAATGTTCTGTCTGTTCCATGAACCTAGACTAACTTTAATATCTTTGCACGGGAAGTATGAATGCTGTCTGTTCTGTTTAAATGTGTTTTTATGCAATTATAATGCTGTTTCAATCGTGGTCCTCTGTCATCCTATCGAATAACATTAACAGTAACTTCGGGTGGGGGGGGGGAATTAGTAAGTAAGATTTGGTTAGTTTAACACGACATAAAATCCACTTTATTTATTTACCTAAATCAATATATGCGCGATCTTCGGTACCACCTGTCCGTCCGAATTCCGTCTCGATTGAATAGGCTACGACGTCTGCGGCGGCACAGGGACCCCGAACGGCGACATCTATGCCTCGTGCAGCTACCGGATCCCGTCCGGGTCCACCACGCAGCAGATCCGCCTCTGCCTGAACGACGACGCCCTCCAGGAAGGGCCAGAGACGGTCTACCTGGCCGTCATGCCCCCCTCACCGTTAGGTTCGACGTACCAGCGGCTGGCCGAGATTACCATCGAGGATAACGAAGCGGGTGAGTAAGGGGGGGAGGGGTCATCTTAAGATCATCTTCAGATTTTTTAGGAACGGGTTGTGGGAAAATCATCATCGTTTACTTCCTGCTGGCCTTTGTCAACCTCTTGTGGGGGAATAAACATTCATTTGAATAATTTGAATTGTTTGTTTCCTCCCATAACACATTCTATGGGTATACATGTATGAAACATCGTTATGCTTGAATGATGAAGTTATTGTGATCTGAAAATTGCAGTTTAATATGTTCCTGGACAGGTCTTTGAAAATTGCAAGGTATAGTTCCTGGACAGGCCCTTGGATGACATCAAATGGTAATCATGGAGAAGGAAGTCCTATAAGTCATATATAATTTTAGTTGTTGCATTCTTTGCTATGCTAACCCCCCCCCTCCCCACCAGCACCCGTGAAACACTGAGGAGACGGTCCGCTTTCGATTTACGCAAAATGAGAAGGGTTTAATCGTTTACGTCTCTCGCCACGTTGTTTTTTCTCCTAGCCGGAGGTGACTTGGTGGGGATAGCATTTTCCACCGGTGCGACGTCAGCGACGATTCTAGAAAATGGGGCTACGCAGGCCGTGGTCCAAGTTGTAGTTGCGACTTCCTTCTCCGGATCTGTCGGTAAGTAATTTTTCTTCGTTCTCCTTTAAATTCCTTGCCAGAATATAATGCAGTTGTGGTATGTCCTTCGAAAGATAGTAGCTTAAAAATTCTACCAATCTTCCCTTATACTGATCCATAAAATATAGTGTCTACACATCCTGCTTGCCATAGAAAAGCCCCACTCTACAGTGACTAAATAAACAGCGTAAGTGATAATGAAGCGAATCGACGGAGGTACTGAGATATATCCTGGTCCTGTCAAGTGGAATCTTCCAAATCATATTTCATTGTCCCGAAAAATGGGAGATTTTTTAACCTTGAGTGTCCATCTGGCTGCTGCAAAGATCCTAGTGCCATTGAGTGTCCATCGGGCTGCTGCAAAGATCCTACTTCCCTTGAGTGTCCATCGGGCTGCTGCAAAGATCCTAGTTCCCTTCAGTGTCCATCGGGCTGCTGCAAAGATCCTAGTTCCCTTCAGTGTCCATCGGGTTGCTGCAAAGATCCTAGTTCCCTTCAGTGTCCATCGGGTTGCTGCAAAGATCCTAGTGCCCTTGAGTGTCCATATGGCTGCTGCAAAGATCCTAGTGTTGCTGTCAATGAAGATGAGAACAGTAGACATAGCATCCTTGGAGTATGATACCCTCTTGTTTTGATGATATCTGACAACTTCACAAAGTCGCAGAGAAGCAAGTCCAGTGTGTATGCATCACGTTGGGGAAGTCTTTATCATCTCCATGAGACCGACGATGACGATAGTATTCTCTCGTCCTTCTCTCTTCTCCTCCTCCAGTACTCGGGTTTGGGCCCGGAGATCTCACCGAGAACGACGACTTCACGGTCGATGCTAGGAGGCTGTTCTTCAACGGCGCGATCACCACAGCGACTACAACCATTACTGCCGTAGACGATACTCTGGTAGAATCCCTTACAGAGACCATTGAGATATACATCCTGGATTCAGATAATCCAGTCGACCCTGCCTCCAGTACTGTCACGCTGTCTGTGACAGATAATGACATAGGTGAGTTATTTACCCAGTGAGTTGATAACATAGACCCTGGAGATATTAGTCATCCTGGATTCAGATAATCCAGTCGACCCTGCCTCCAGTACTGTCACGCCGTCTGTGACAGATGATGATGTAGGCGAATTATTTACCCAGTGAGTCGATAACATAGACCATGAAGATAATAGTCATCCTGGATTCGGATATTAATCCAGTCGACCCTGCCTCCAGTATTGTCACGCTGTCTGTAGACAGATGATGATGATGTAGGTGAGTTATTTACCCCATGAGTCAATGACATAGACCCTGAATTTATTAGTCATCCTGGATTCAAATAATCCAGTTGACCTAACCTCCAGTACTGTCACACTGTCTGTGACAGATGATGATGTAGGCGAGTTATTTACCCAGTGAGTCAAGAACATAGACCCTGGAGATATACATCCTGGATTTGGATATTACAGTCGACCTAGCCTCCAGTACTGTCACACTGACAGATGATGATGTAGGCGAGTTATTTACCCAGTAGGCTGGTAATATAGGCCCTGGAGATAATGGTCATCCTGGATTCAGATAATCCACCACCCCCCTGCCTCCATTACTGGCACGCTGTCTGCAGACCCCCCCCTGTCGAACCCATTTCACTTTTGTTCATCCCTTCTCTCGGCAGAATTGTCCTTGTTTCCATCGACCGTGTTGGCCGCGGAAGGCGGCACCATCCATTTCGTTATAGTCTTGGACAAAGAAGCTCCCTCTATGGCTACGGATGGTAAGAATGACGCCTGTGATTTCCAACGTTCTCTTGAAACGAGCAAATCGGGTGCACTGTTAGTCGATAATTGGTTGAACATCTTCGCGCCTTTTGCTCGATGAATATTTCATCGTTTGACTTTCATAACTCGGGATTCAATATCCCTCGTACTCTTTACGAGTCCAGGCTGTCGTGAGTTTGCTACAGCAGCGTAAACGTATTCTAACTTCTGCTCCTTCACGATGAATCGATAATCATCAATTGTAGTACAAATTCCGTCTGTGTATTTTGTGTCAGGTTTTAACTAAGACGACCTCCTCCTTCCTGTCAAGCTGCTAGTTTATAAGTTTCAATTTTTCTTGGTTTGGAGGTTTCTGCCAGGTGGTGCGGCAGTGTCCGTCAGGATAAACATTCAGCTGTCTCTGTGCTTTGCATTACAGTTATCTCGGAGACGGACATCTCTACTACATCAGCAGACGACTACACTTCATTGGCAGGCATGATAGGCATCGCTACGAATGCTCGCCAGCTGGGGTTCCAGTTCACGATTGCTACGGACGCGTCCTTCGAACCTACCGAGGTCGTTGAAATTGTACTGACAGCCTACGGATCTTCGGTGACATCCACGGTCACTATATACGACAGCTCCAACTTTGGAACTAAAGGTAAAATTCATAAAGCTGCAATCTGATTGGTCGAAAAGCCATTAGTGACGGGTCTCCATTTGAGTGCAGAAGCCAGCTTAGGAGAATTTGTTAATTCTATGTTAAAGCACTTAATTCCCCGCCCGACCGTTTCCTTACCTGTCCCGTGGCCCTCAGGAAGAGGATTTGTCCGAAGCCTGCGCCCCTAGTAGCAAAACGTAGTAGTAAACGTAATAAACTTTTTAGGGGGTGGTGGGGGTGTGTCTTTGTTTTGTTTTCTCGAATCGATTGCTCTGCCATTCTTAAACACTTTTCCTCAGGTCAGTGTAATATATTAGGTACGTATGGTCTCCCTGTTTCCTCCTCACAGATGCGCTGTTACTCGCCAGTCAGTACGCCGTCATCGAGAGCGACGTGTTCGATGTTGTCTTCACCACTCCAGGAAGCGTCGCTGACACTATAGGTAAGGGAGTCACTGGAGTTCCGCTTCCATTCCAACATCATAGCAGGTCTGCCCAGCAATATTAGGCCCCCGGACCCCTTTCGCTGGTTTTCTTTTTCTGTACTATTTATAATAAAAAAAGTGGTAGGTAATAGGCGCATGACTTGCATTTGTTAAGGGGCATGTTGTACACTACTTGAACTTCATCTCTGCCCTTTTATTTCCTCAACCTACTTAATCTCCAGAGTTAATATGGATATTTCTTGCCAGAGTCTTGTCAGAGTCATAATAATTTGGCCAAGGTGAGGAAACTTTTTTTCCAAAGTTCCATCTTTCAGTTGAAAATTTGCTATCTGGCTTGTGTATTGTGTTATCTGTGTTCCGAATTCCACTTTTAGACATGCGCTCTACGATGATGAACATGCTGAGTTTCATTAATCATGTTGAAATAGTACACTGAGATTATACAAGTTCCAAATGTGACTGCATAGTAGCGTACCCAAAACTCACCCAGAAGAACGACAGAAAGTAATAAAGGGCAAACGGTAATTTTGTCAATTCAGGAAAGCATTCAGGAAAGCGGCTCGGGAAAGTACCAACTGTGCGTAGCTGTCATTCTTGTTTGTACCATGCCTATGGGACTAGAACAAGAAGACATGCATTATTTAGTAATAAAGGGAATCATGCAGGATATGTGGTCGACTTTGAACAGTTGGTTTCCACTGAATCCGATGTGAATTTAGAAACACACAGACTTCCATTGATAGAAACCAAAACCACCCTGTCAAATTTGAGTAACCCCTTTTTTCCTTAAAGCAAGTTGAATCCAGTTTAGCTGCAAGGACGATAGTGAATGCCAAGTAAGGATCAAAGTCATGGTCTTACGTCACAATCATGACATGAGACTGGAAACTGATTTAGAGCAAGTTGATACCAGCTACAAGGAAGATGGTGAAATGGTTAAAAAAGGATCCGTCATGGTCTTGCATATCACAATCATGACACGAAGAGTGGAAACGGATTTGATTCATTAATCCATATCTATAGTTTGTGACTATTCTGGATCCCTCGAAAAGCAGCTGACAAGTTTCGTCGGCTATTTGTTTTATTTCATGTCAGGGTGATCAACCTTTTGTTATTGTAGTACTTTGCAACATTAAAATATGAAAACGATTAACGCTGCCACTCTTCGTTGCCTCCTTTGGTGAAGCTTTCGATGTCGCTAGTTCAACGGCACTATTAGTTACGGATTTTACTTACACCCCGACGTCGCCCCTTGCGGTACCTGGCATGATAAGCATTACGATCGTCGACGACGGTTACGTGGAGCAGGCGCCCTCGGAGAAGATCATAATGACCTTCACCAACGACGACGTTTTCCCCCAGATGAGCGCCGAGGTGACCATTTTCGACAACGACGGACCAGGTGCGTATGCGACGTTGCCCAATCTGCAACGATCTTACCCTTTTTCCCCCGTCGACTTCCTATTGAAATTCCATCTTTAATCGACTCTTTTCTGCGATTAGGTTTACGGAGTTTTTAGCAGGGGATTAATTTGGGCAATCCTTAAACTTGCAAACTTCATGACTGACTAACGTAGACGTCTGTTTGTGTCGGTTGTAAGCACAATTTTGTTTCTTGGAATAAGTATATAGGTAAGGAATGACCTTTGAAGTGAATTAAAGTCAGTCACATGGTCCATCTTTGGTGCAAGAGGCTTAAGGGTTAAGTTTGTCGTCTATCTGTTTCTCCTTCGGGTAAAATGATGCCTTCAAATCTCGAAGATCCAGGTATTTTATATGACATCACTTGACACGAACATCCGACTATTGTTACCAGTCGCCCCATTGCAAGTTCGCCCCAGTTCCCCCCCCCCCGCCAGTTTTCCCCCAATGGAAAAAAAAAACACTGTCACAACTCATAAATATCTGACCGTGGCAGTCAGTCTTTGCCGTGGCAACTCTCGACATATTGATAGCTCTTGTGTAAATAATTGTGTTCACATCTCAACAGTGTTTTATGCTAAGTTGGACACTCAGACGGTTGTCCCTGAAGTTAAACTTTGTGTATCACCTGTGGCTGAAGCAACCCATCAACCATGGCCTACAATTGACCGGATTCACCAGGAAACCACGACCGTTCACTCCACGGACGGTCACTTAGTTTGCACTGTCGTTTCTATCGTACGGGACACTTAGCAGATCTGAGTGTGATTTTTATCCCTTATCTGGGACAATTAGATGAATTGGAGTTTGATCATCTAATCGTACCGGACGTTTAATTATTTTTTTACTGTACCGGGATGTAAGCCACAACTAAATAACTAATTACGTAAAATTCATCGTCAAGTTTTTGTTTTAATATTTTGTTATTCTATTTTAGTTGAAGTTGGCTGCAACACTGCTATCACATATGCATGTGAAGAGGATGGGTTAGCCTTCGTTGAGTTTAGCTACCAGTATGTAGCTACCGACGGACTAGAAATTGACTTAGGTAAGCTAATTTTTCCACATATGCAGCTCCCCAGCCATGCATGGCCTGCCCCGTACCTTCCAAAAGAGTCGATGAACCTAATCAGTTAATGCCACTCTGAAAAAGTTTCCAATGTTGCAGAACCCAACTTAAACTAATTGTCTCGTGTATCGACATTACCCAAACAAAAATTGTTGGCTTCTTGTAGTTTATGCTGAAAATATCACATTGTACCTTCGTTCGCAAGCGAAACCGTTTCACCCAGAACGGCGTAATATATTTCATTCCTGCAGAGGGCATAGCAACCGGAAAACTTTTTCACATTCTCGCCCCCACTGTGCAGACATTGCTGCCCCACTCTGGGAGGCCCAAATCCTCTAAAATGCGGATACAGCAGCATGCAACCACGTGGGCCTGTACTTGCTGGTTAATTCATACAACAGCGTGGTCACGTTTACCTGTATGGTTTGCAGCCGACATTCTGCACCGGTTATAGACTTGAGGTGCACCGGTTATGTCCGTGATGTTACTCAAATCTCAGCGGGAGGTTTTTATAATTTGGGGCTACTATTACTGATTTTATGAAATTCAATGTGACGTCGTTATATCGTCGTGTGACCTTGCGTAACCCTCCTCAAATAGGTGTTACCACACTGCCTCGACAAAATTGTTTTATAGGTTTCATTCATTCTATTTTGAAGGGTCTTGATAAAGCGCTTGAACCGGTGAGACTCGCAAACATCCAGAAACGGTTAATTAATTTCACCTTCACGTTAAGGACGTGTGATTGGTGATTGGAGTCACAGTCCATTCCATATTTCTCTTCGCTCGAAAGGGATCTTCTACGCCGACGGCACGGCGGAGGAGGCGGTGGACTTCGACGCCGTCACGGCGTCCGTCCGCGTGGACGCCACGGACAGCCCCGGCACGGTGACCGCGACGGTGTCCGTCCTCTCGGACCTGGAGCAGGAGTCGGACGAGGAGTTTTACGTCTTCGTGGAGCACAACGCCTACCAGGTCACCACCACCGCCACCTGCACGGTCGTGATCCTCGACGACGACCAGGATGGTAACGTCATAGGGAGCACGGCACGCCCCCACCGATCAATTTTTTATAAATAAATGATCACCGATGGGATTTAGCCTATTTACGCACCGTTGCACCGGATCATGCTGGAACCTTTGACATTGTGACTGTTTTGTTTTTGTTTTTTTTCCCCAGTTTCGTTCGATCGATGTTGTTTGCACTCGCGTTATATAGATCACGTTCATAAATCTCTGTAGTGGTTTTTTTTAAATCCATCGGTTATAAGCGCCGGCAGCGTACATAAATGTACACCGCCGGGGATTTGTGGTTGGCAGCCATTGGATCACCGGCTGCCTTATATGTTTCACTGTGTTAGCAACCTGTCGCGCGACCTTGCGCGACATCCATCCTGGGAAGACCGTTCCGTTATTTCATTACAGGTCGTGATGAATCGCTGTGGTATTGGCCAAGATGCCTATGTGTCATGTGATCTTTCTGTTCTTCATAGTGACATTTAAAAACATCCATTTTCATGTCGTTATATGTCCAATACATTGCGTCCAGTGTTTTCACTCTTTGTGTTTCAGTATAATATCTTTTTAGTCTGTTGGGTTTCTTCCTGCACACTTTCTGATCTTTGTTTTTTTTCCCCTCTCTCTGTCTCAGCCTCTACCACTTTCCAACCTAGCACTACAGCACCAGTTAGTACCACAGCACCAGTAAGCACCACCGACACCCTTTCTACAACTGTTCTGCCGACAACGACGCAAGTTGACACCACCACCTTCATTTCTACAACTGATCAGCTGACAACGACACCAGCTGTCACCACCACTGACACCCCGACAACAACACAAGTTGACACCACCACCTTCATATCTACAACTGATCAGCTGACAACGACACCAGCTGTCACCACCACTGACACCCCGACAACAACACAAGTTGACACCAC
>JAODAG010071818.1:0-16438 GCA_027574785.1 Orphnurgus asper | reverse complement strand
GAGCACGGTTATGATAAATTATTTGAAATCAGTAAACATTTCAAAAAGTTAACCTGGACGTATCCTTTAACTACTAAATTCGGTGCCCAACTCTTTCGAAACTAGACTCGATTAATGCAATCCTAACCAATGAAAAGAGAGGCAAACAGCCGATTTAGCTAAACACCGGCCTGATCCGATCACTCCCGTAACTTCATCAGCGGACGTGACGTGCGTAAGTATGTTCTCGTTTTGAAAAGTTGTCCGTCCTACTATCATCACGGAGTGGATTGGTGGTGCTAACGTTTTATGGGCAACACACATTTTCCCCATTTCCAGCGATAATTTTGACATACCTTTTTGACAAGCCAATCCAGCAAACCCTAACGGGCACATACACTGGTAGGCATCTCCCCCGATGGGTAGACAGGATCCACCATTGCCGCATGGGGGTGCTAATAAACACGGACCAACCAACACTTCACAATGTATACCTGCGGAAAGAGAATTTCAAGTTTACATTTTCTTCCCTCGTACCGTTATCATATTTTCGACGGGTCTGTGCACAGTCCCCCTCTTCCCCTTCCTTCATAATTTGCTGCTGCGATGGTACGGACGGGTACGGTAGTCAGACCTCTTACCTTTACGCATGAATAAGGTCCATGTACTTTTTTTTTTTGTACTGTTTTATTGCCGCATGGGGTTTCCTTCAACCCAGGAAACCAAAGATGGGTCCCTGAACTGGGTTAACTTTTTGCAACCACTTTTGATACGGCTGCAATCAAGACCGCTAGCTCCTCCGGCTTCAAATTATAAAGTTTGTTTCTATAATTTCATTATCAAAGCAAATAATATGGTGGAATGAATTGTCCTCCAGCACTTTTAGAAAATTCTGAGCGAACACAAGCCTAGGGCAATGAATGGACACTGTCATGTAGGGCGGTGATGGACCTACCTGTGTAGTCTTCCGGACATAAACAGCTATACTGGGAGCTAGAGAGCGTCAGGCAGGTTGCTCCGTGATCACAGGGCATCTTCTCGCATGGAGCGATGTCCGAACACTCCTGGATGTTGCCGCTGCCGATAGCGGACGAGACTAGATCCAAAGGCTCCTCGTCGATTTCAACCTAGAAATAAATAAAGAGATGGCAAGCTAGGTTCTAATAACTGGGGTCAAATCTCTCAAGTCAATAGTTGGTTGTCGCCTCATAGATTCGAAAACAGACGGACATAGTTCCTTGGGACTCCTATTCAAAATATTGTATGTATTGCATGTATTGAGTATTGTAGCTACTGCCACCTCTTCACCCAGTGAACATCAGTATTACCCATTACAAGTATTACTTACAGTAATGACTCCTGTACACCTGGCAGCTATCATGTAACCTTATCTCTTCACCCAGTGTACATCAGTTTTACCTTATACTAAAGTACTATGTTACATTAATGACACTATAATGACACATAAGCTGGCAGTTTATCATGTAACCTTCTCTCTTCAGCAAGCTAGCATGTTCTCATTGCCTTCTGGCAAGAGACAGGAAGTTTTGCAACTCGTAGGATGGGATAGATGGTCATGTGCTTGCGGATGTTCGTTAAACCTTTGAACATTGGTCGGAAAAAAGGGAAGGCTTGACAAAGCCGGTGTCCCAGGTTCCAATGACACTGACCCCCTACCAGAGTAATGCTTCCCCATCCCACACTACCATCTCTTCTTTATCTTCTTTAAAGTACGACCCATCTACTGACCTCAGTAATGCAACCCACGAAGCCCTTCTGGATGCCAACGGCCCTGGGGATATCTCTGTAGTCCTCGACCCCTCCCAGATACAGAGGCAGCTGTAGGTTAAGGCCACGGCTGCTCCCCGGCGAGATCCCCTTCACAGGTTCCCCCTCGTTGACGGCCAGGGACCCTTCCCTGGCGGTCCGCTGGGCGGTGACGGTGTACCACTCGCCGGAGGTGATGTTCTCGTTGCTGACCAGTACGGCTGGACCTGCAGGGAGGTAGACGGGTTCATGTTTTTTGTTTGTTTGTATTAAACATTATATAAGCTTTGAAAAAATTAAAACAAAACAACATGGCTGGGTGCATGGCTGGGTTCCATGGTCACAGTTATTGTAGAGGCCGAAAAGTATTTAAACAAAAAAGTTAGTGAAAGGTAGAGCATTTTTTTATTGTAATGATGATATACAGAAACATACAGTTAAAATAGTTTCCCATGGAGTAGAACTACTTACGAAAACATACAGAACCAACAGTTATGGGTTTCCCATGGAGAAGAACTACATACAGAACCAACAGTGACGGGTTTCCCATGGAGAAGAACTACATACAGAACCAACAGTTAGTTTTCCCATGGAGTAGAACTACCTAGAGTTGTTACATACAGAACAAAAAGTTACAGTGCAAATGTTTCAGTAGAAACAAAGCGCACTGTTGGACAGAGAACTTATCCAGCCTAGGTGTTTCACGTCGCGATCGAATGGCCTACGTCGTCGGCTGGCAACCAACAATGTGGCGGAAACCCTGCAAGACCCGGCAGGATAATTCCAGAATGTCCACGGAAAGACCCGAAGACCTCACGCAGGACATTAGCCCGCGAACGTACACACAGCATCGATTCGCGGCCTTCTGGGCCACACCCGAGTGTCCTGGAAGAACCCATGTTCTCCAACCCATGGTCACAGGGCCACACATCCCTTGCAGACAGTTAATTGCAATATGGAGAAATATTCCTAAACGCCGTTGTCCGACGGGCTAACGGTGGAAACGAACGAAGGAAGCTCGCAACTCACCAGAACCGCTGTCGTATTGGAATACGAGTCTGCCTCCGCGGAGTACCAGAGCGATGTAATCCCCGGCCCCTCTGACCCGCTGCCCGTTGAACAGGACCAGTCCATCGTCGCCGGTGTTTGGCTTGAACATCATCGCGATGTCCACCGAATGCTGGGAGGCGAGCAGGCCCTTGTAGGCGATGTACGAGTCGCCCACGAAGGACGGGTCAAAGATTGGCGACCCTGAGAGCAAAGTTGAAGAGGCAGGGTTTAAGGGAGAGAGACAAATCGTAACCAACTCCTGTCAGGAGCTGCGGGCTAGGAAACTTTTGACAAGGGTAGAGTTCCTGAAACTTAAACAACTTATTGTTAAACCTACTGCTCTCCTTCAGCAACTCCATCGCATCTGGATGATAATTAGATTCTATAAAAACCCAGAATTGCAATGTTTCCAATGACATGCAGTGGACATTCTTACGCAGAATGTGGTCGCTTGTTTATCACCGGAGGAGCTGGAGATTATTCAGCTAGACTAGCTACCAGTATGATTGGAGCGTGTTTGACTTTCCCCCAATTTAAAAATTTGTCATGTACATCTGATTTAAGACATGCCATTCTAAAGTTGCAATTCTCAAGAGTTTTACATTCAGACCCGTCCACTCGCGTCACGCTACCAGTTGGATGGGACAGGTGTGATGGAAGATGTGACAGATTTGATAAATGTGCCAGTTGTGATGGATGTGTCAGGTGTGGTAATGCAACAGGTGTGACAGGGGTGTGATGGGTGTGCCAGTTGGATGAACGTGACAAGTGTGATGGATGTGTCAGGTGTGGTAATGCAACAGGTGTGTGCCAGTTGGATGAACGTGACAAGTGTGATGGATGTGACAGGTAGGAGGACTGTGACAGGTGTGACAAAACTGCTCATTAGTGGCAAGCAAGTGTTTGTCAATGCCTTGGGTCTGTAAACAGTTGTTGACAAATCCTTTGAAGCTAAAGGTATAAGCCAAAGGTCACTGATATATGCTATACACAGTGTGTGTTATATAGACCTGGTAACATGATTCATGGGCCCAACATATCAGTACCACTGTGAGTACTTGCCATATTGTTACATTTCTGCTTGGAATAACTTTGTTCTACCTACAAATTAGTGCCGACTGGAATTTTATGTACCCAACAATAGGGACATTCCGTTTTGGATCTGGGGACTAAAATGTGTAAACTTGGAAAAGCCCCAGAATGTTTGTGCATATAGGTCAGTTCACCCAAGAGGGTTTCATACGGGAAACGAAATGAACACAACAATAAAGTACGACTGGCATTATAGACCTAATGGACCCCCAAAGAAAAATATGGTATCCCCTGTCTGATCATTTTATAATATTTTGTTCAATCTACATATTAGCAGTTTTTAAGTTTCTTATTGACACTTACCTGTTTTGGGGGAATTCAAACATCCATCCAACAAACCATTCTCACCATTGTTCACTTTTGATGCATCCCCTCCCCACCCTGCATCGTTGGCAGGTAGGTACATACGTACATGCATAAGAGCATGGCAGGCGACAAAGTGATGTCATATTAATAGAATTGAAACCATTCTCTCTACGATTCAATTCAGAAATGTCGATCAAACATGTCCACACTTCATTCTCTTCGGTCTGCATAACGAGGAATTCCTTATAAAGAGACCATATTGCTTTATAATCTCTACATTTGCATACTTGGGAAGGTCGATGGAGTGGAATAGCAGTTGTTAGTTGTACTATAGTATTATTGTTTCACATTAGCTGACTTAGCTGTTAGTTTGTAGGAGTTTTGCAGTTATTAATTATTAAGCTAACCGATTCGTTAATATCTTTGCCGAGTTTAAATCTACAGAGACAAAACGGATATTTTGGGTCTGACAAGCGACAAAGTTTAACCGGAGGCCGAGTCTCACGCGGTTATGTTTTACATCTACGTTTTCCCTTCCTTAGCATAGCGCCCTCGGTTCAAGTCGTTTGAAATCTCTGCGGGAGCGATTTCAAACGACTTTGAACCGAGAACCGCTTGCCTGGGCAAATCTAGGCTGCGAGCTGTGATATCAGGATATAAATATGTAACGATGAATTCACTTTTCGTTTACATTTCTTCATAATTTTCAACCTCATTATATGGACGTAAGACGAAGCCCCCAACAAAAATTGATACAAAATTTGATAGCGAAATAATATAGCAAATAACCACTTTGGCGGATAAACACATCCAAGATGGAAAAATAGACATCTTAAGAGCAAACTTCACGACTGCAGACAAGAACGGCTTTATTCCCACGAACAGCGGACATGTTAAAACTTGAGCGAATTGAAGGCATTTTTTATCTCAAAGCGAAATGGAGGGGAAACGCACAATGTCAGTCAGAGTGGGCGATAAGCATGAGTTGATCAGTAAGCTGTTGAATTTTCTCCCTTTCTGCATTATAGAGCATGGCGCAATATGTGCAAGAAAGATTAGAGTAGTCGGCAGGCCGGCCAGCTAGGCTTTGATGCTTTAGAGAGATATAACCCATGCTATGTAATACAACCATCCATGTTATATATTCTTGGATATACTAAACATCTTCAATATCCACGGAGGGAAACTATATTATCATTTAGAAAGCCGATAAATCCAAAGCATTTATGATGGAGACAGTAGCACATTTTGCCAAGACCACATTTCATATTGAAAGCTGACATCAGAGTGTTACGAATGACAAAGCAAGGCCAAAATTCCTCAAAGTTGCTTTGAAGTGCCGATTAATCGATCGTCGACGCTCGTCTGCTAGTAATTAAAAACACTGGAAAGTGAAAACAACGTACTTTTCAAACGTGACAGACACAAAACTTATACAACCGGGTGAGATGTGTTAGGCACATCAATTGTAGGTTAGCATAACCATGAAGGGCATGTCTGGGTTGCAAAATAAGGTGATTACATATAGTATCCATAACTTTAGAGAGAAAATCCCTTTTCAACAAGTTGTTCTTTTAAAAAAGAAATATTGTATTTTAGTAGAGAATTACTTTTTCATCAATGATTCTTCTGCCAGCATTTTTAGCAGACAGTGTGATCAGGTATTAATGAAAGGGGGGAGGGGAGGGTGTAATGGGAGATGCGAGGTCACATTTTGATTCGACGTTTGATTCGACATTTTGATTCGACATTTTGATTACAACATAACACGACGAGTTGATTTTTTTCAACCAGACAATCTCTTCGAGGATACGTGAAACAAAGCGCACACAGTCATTAGCGTTTTTTTTCCCCCGAGTGAATTTAAGAATGACACGATTATAAACAAAGGAAAAAGCAAAGCAGGAAATAACTGTTTTATGGAAGTTACACGACTCAACATACTTGTCGAACCGCTAATCGACAAACTTGCGGCATGTAGGTTGGCTTAAGAGATGCATGTATGCTTGACGCTCTCTCTCTCCGCTGGGGTAGTAATTCGGACTGCAGTGTTCGTGTGAAGGGCAGGGGTTTGCATGGTTAGAAAGAAGATGGTCGGAGGAAAAAAAAACCAATGATAACATCGACTTTAATTTAAAAAAAATATGTCGCGACTGGTTGGCAAAGGGGGGAAAATTGGTTTAAATTTTGGTGAATATATAATTGGAGAAACCAATTCATTGCTCATGTGTTGGAAGGACAGGTCTTGATCCCACACAGTTCTAAATCTAAATTCTAAAATCTAAATATTTCTCAGCATATTTCTTTCTTTCGGGGGCTACGGTGATGATGCCGTATACCGCGTTGTTCCCGCCGGTCATGGGATTTGCAAATTCTACGCTTTTTATTTGCACATGTCAACAATAGCGGGGTTAGTTGGTTTTGTCTAGAAAAAAACATTGAAAGGAGTAGAATCAAAACTAGACTTTTGAAATGGTATGTCCTGTATGCCAAAGCGGCAAATTCAACACCATCGACTATTAACTAGAGATTTAATGATGCCGATGGTGGGCTAGGAGTAGCTTTATATGCCGGTAGCTATAATATAGCATTTTAATGATGCCTCTGATGATGGGCTAGGAGTAGCTGTATATGCCGGTAGCTAGAAAATAGCACTTTAAATATGCCTCTGACAGTGGGCTAGGATAGCTGTATATGGCAGTAGCTATAAAATAGCACTTTAATGATGCCTCTGACGGTGGGCTAGGAGTAGCTATATATGCCAGTAGATAGAAAATAGATTTATTTCTTACAAGAAATAATAATGAAGGAATTTACTCTGTTTATCAGCTACCTTTCATTAGAAAATGTACATTGCAAACACCTAAAGCTGAATTTGACCTAGAATGCCGCACACTATCAAACCGTGTTAGCAAGATGCAAGATGTTCCTCTATTGCATTGCCAATCACAGTAATGTCATCTGGAGTATTCACAGTAAGCAACTTATGGGGTATAGTCAGGTTATATCACCACATAAAAACATGCCGGCCCACAAAACCCACAACTTGTCAATTTGTAAGTAGAATTGGTAGGTCAACATTAGGTCCATCACCCCATAGTAACCAAGTAAGGGTTAACGGTCAAAGACACCAAGGGTGTAGATTCAAACAACATCCAGTGCAATTAGGTCAAGGTTACTGGGCGACCACGGTTAACGCAAGGAATTACGGGATGACTAGCGCATCCGGTCACGACGACGGAAGCTTTAGGAGAAAAAAAGAGAGGCGGTGGAAGAACGGATGTGCACGAGGAACAGGAAAAAGTACGGCACGGTAGGTTGGGAAAGAAGACCAACACGGTGTTTCGTAAGAGTTAGTGGTTGACAAGAAAAATGGGGGGGGGGAAAAAGGTATTGCCGAAGGAAACGTTCGGATGAAGCAGTTGAAAGGCACGGAAAAAATATTCTAAACATGAAACAGCAGCGTGGATTGGATTATAAAGGTGCCGCAAGGAGCCAAAATACAACAGAAAAAAACACCAGAAAAAGTTGCAACAGAAAAAGGTACCATAATCGTTTTGCATGTGCAGGCCATCATGACCGCTGCCCTCGTAGTCGCTATCGTCGACGATTAAAGCTGAATCTGTGTGTAGGAATAGGCAGTGATTGGATAACATGCAACACTACCCCCCCTCGAGACTAAAAGATACAACAAAGTGTGAAACCTCTAACGTGGGGGGGGGGATATGGATGGCAACCTCGTGTACCTCATGCAGAATTAGAGATTCTCTGAATGATGATGACACAATATAAGGGCTGCATGATGTGTGTATACTCTCCATGCAGAATAAAGATTCTCTGATTGAGGACTCAAGGGGGGAATGGTGTGATTACAGCCCGATCTCCCATTCTGACCTTTGATTTATCAGCATTGTTGACCAAGACTTATGTACCTACCAACATACCCCACCCCCCAAAAAAAAAAAATAACATTCAATTTAAATTATTCAACCCAGAAAAATTTCAAACTTTCAAACTAACTTCAGGTCTACCAAATCCAGAGGACCACTATTTTTAACAGACTTCCAACCATAATTATTTGCTCTCATGATGTTGCCTACTAAATCTTTTTCATGACAGGGCAGTTAAAAATATTTTGTATAATTAGCCCTAACTTACAGTATGTAAGTAACAGCTATAAGTTCAGCCTTGACAACAATTTGATCCATGAATTTCATGTAGTCATACACCACTCCTAAAGGGTTCCAGGAATTTTTTTTGGGGGGGGAGGGGGGTTTGCTTTTAGCAGTATTCAAGTGATATTGAACACAGGTATAGCCATAAAAGTTAGACATGTTTTTGCCACTAATTTCAACTCAAAATGCTAAACCCAAAAAATGTTGGGGGGGGGAGAGAAAGAAGGCCATTGTAAGACCAGAATAATGTCATGCACTTCATAGGAAGATAGTTGGAAAATGGAAGTCATCATCAAATGAAAACTACTGTGAAGAGATAATGCAACATTAATTGTGGATTAACTTGAGCAAGTAAAGAAAAGTGACGAGAGTATATTATTTTAAAATGAATGTATAGAAAGAACACTTAACCAATGGCCAAGTTTGTAATACTTGGAAGATTTAAAACATCTTCAATGCAATTTCGCTACAATTCCTCTAGATTTTAGTATAATATTCTGCCCCTTTTGAGATTATATATCTGACAAAAACAGAAATGGAGGGACAAATAATAAACAAGGAATCTGTCTACTCTGGGAGGTATCTGGACATTAATAACTTTTATTTGTTAATTTATGTTTTGGGCATCATTTCTTCCCAAACACCACTAATCACACTGATTGACACCAGGGTGCGGGTAACCCAAAGGGGTGGCATCACCGCGGGAACATACACTGCAGCACCATTATGTGCATCGTAAGGTCCAGCCCGATGCACCATCTGCCATCGGTGTCAAATGAACTGGTTGGCGCATCGACGGGTGGGTGTGTTGGCGTTCTAAAACAACGGTAATATGCGCATTTGACCAATCGAATCCCGCGGCGGTTCACAGGGATACAATTAACAATTGTTTACGGCGGACAGGTGCATCGTGGTTTCTTCGCAAGTCTCCATGGCAACTGTGACCCGCTTTGTCATAAAAATGAAGGGAGATTTTTTCCTCTTGTCGAGGAGGTTTGTCCCGAGAATATTTTACCGCGATACTGGTCTAACTTACCAATGTTGCACCGTTCACCGGTCATACCGATGGGGCAGACGCACCTAAACCCGCCGGTATCCGTGCTCTCCACGCACATACCTTCACCGCAAGAGTCTGAGGATAAGAGAAATCCACAGGTTTCACAAAACGTGGTATTGTAGGGCTAATGCTATGTCGACAGCAATTCTCGTTATTTTAATGATGACGTCGGGGAATGGTGAGAAAATTCTTCTGAAAATGTCGACGTCTAAAGTTGAAACATTAAGGAGATCTCTTATTTCAGGAAATTTTATATTTCTGGGACCAATAATGTCAAACATGTTTTTAAGTATAGTTTGATTTACATTTTAGGAAAACCTCTCTATATATATCTCTTAGGCTCATATTCAGCCCTGCCTCTGATGATCTAGTTATTTTTACCAACATGCTGACATGCTGAGATCATGCATGTTCTTTTAAAAGTCATTTTACATAGGATCCCAAAATGAAAAGATTTGTGAATCTTTACAAGTCAACTTGCAGAGAAAGATGTCAAAATGGTAGGCTAATGGTTTGATGCACCGAGAATCCTGTAAACCACATTATCAACCAACAAGGTTATATTTCATGGCCGTTAAAAATCGGTTCATTTCATGAGGTAACCCACCCGCTAACGAGCTGGTATCTCAAGGACTATCACGACAAATCATGACATATGAGATGTCATGACGTATCACGACAAGACATATCACAACATTCCATGTCATATGACATATCTCAACATATCCAAGACACATTTGATCACCTTATGTAATCAAAAATGTGTAACTTTCAAAGTTCACAACATTGCATATCCAGCAACTTGCCCACCCCTTGGAATCCTGACCAACACTTCTCTCCCCCCACCCCTACCCCCTGATCCCTCTCGATTTTGACTCCCTACGTACCTGGTTGACAATACTCCGCATCGACCAACTGCTCGCAGACGGACCCCGTGAACCTCTCCGGACACCTGCAGACGAAGCCGGTCTCCGTGAACGCCTCCTGGCACTCGCCGCCGTTGTCGCAGGACACCGCCAGGCAGGTCTCGCAAGAGTCGATGTTCACCATGGAGTTGGAGCCGGAGGTCAGGAAGACCTTGTAATCGTTGATGATGAGCTGGCTTACACAACCTGTGTTTAAAGAACAACAACAAATCAGGCAGGCCGGTTTTATTTTAATATACAGCCCCAGCGGTGTATCGTTTTCCATTTTGCAACTCCCGACAGGTTGTACTATAAGTAGTTGGATGGGAAAGCCTGAATCGCGAATGAAACGGCAGTAACTAGACTGGCTAAATGTCACCGAGGGGAATTACGGTCATTAGGATCTGATACGAAAACAGTGCATTATGCAGTCAACCGTTATTTAAGTTGACACTGCATCTGGAAGAGATCTCTTCGATGGCTGTGAGTTCGTAGAGGATGCAGTGCCCTCACGGTAGCCTAACCCCATTTCTCAGAGGAAGTCTCATCTATCTTGTCGGAGTTGCGTTGTACTTTGTGTTCACCTTGAAGTACGACATGCTACCTGATGTTACATAATATATTTAATAAATATTAAAAACAGAGCAAACTGAGGTCATCAACCTGGCACGGCATCAACACGTGGCACGAAAATCTGTCCGTTTGTTTGCAGAGAAGATCAACATCGTTGTTAAAATTTGTCACGAAGACCATTTTGCATTGTTTTGAATTTATTAAGTTCTGACGCAAGATCTCTCACAGCGTTATATTTTAAGACAGATGTTCCGAGATTGGCATTTAGAACCATACTATCCATGCCACTATAAATGAAACCATTCACCGTCGTTTGTACTTTTTTACTTTCGGACAACAATGAGCCGTTTTTTTTAAAGCCGTTAGCCGAATCAAAAACTCACCGATGAACCCCGTGTTAAATCCAACGTTGACCGGTAGGGTTTCGTAGGACTGGACTCCCCCCAGGTAGAGGTTCTGAATGAGGTCCAGGCCTCTCCAGGGTCCGAGGGAGGTGCCGTTGACCTCCAGCTGGTCGTCCACGGTCATGTAGCCGACGGTCAAGTCCCTGCGGAGGGTCGCCGTGTGCCAGCGGGCCAGCTCCAGCGGCTTGTTGCTCCGGACCACCGCGGCGCCTCCCCCCAGGTTGAAGCGGAACTCGGCGTGGCCCCCCGAGAGGCCGAACGCCACAAAGTCGCCCGTGGGCTGGCTGTTCTGGCCGTTGTAGAGGATCAGACCTGCAGGGGAGGTGGTTGGGGGAGGGGGGTGTTGGAAGAAAGTCAAGGGGGTCAGCCAATCACGATCACAAGTTTGCGACAAGTAATCACACTACCAGGCGGCTGACACAGTAGTCGGTTTAATTACAGAATGGTCACATTTGAAGACGGTAGGGAGAAAAGGATTATGACACCAGACTTTATATTAAGGTAATACCAATGAAGGGTATGATTGAATGAACAAATGTCAAAGGTCAATTGTGTACAGTCGACACTCACACAGTCAACATAACACATACGGAGTAACAATTCTCGCAATGGGAGACGAGACGCTACCCGAAATGGTAGTAAAATCTATAGGTCGAGTAGCATCGTCGCGCATGTTTTAATTCCCTTCCCCCTCCCACACCCCCCCCCCTTTCAAGGAATCGTCTTGGTATCCTAAGTGGACTTGTTCGTTTTCTCAGCGAGGTGTTTGAAACATTACTCAGCTGCAAGAGTAGATCGGTCTTCCCTGATCACGTACCCTCTGGACTCTCGGGCTTGAAGGAGATGACTATTTCAAAGTTGAACACGGCGTTGGAGAGTTTTGGGTATGTGATGTAGCTCAGAGGCATTTGAGTAAAATAAGGTACGAGGTCTGTTGGAAAAGAAAAGAAAAATGAGAAAAAAATGAGGGATGTAACCCATCCATCATCCATCCCATCCTGCTTCCGAGGACTGCCATTTAACGTCTTTAACACCTCGTCAAACTGGTGCTGTTCCATTTCTGTTCAAAATGTGAGAATCGCCAGTAAAAAAAATTCTTTTTTGAAGCAACGTATTAACAGTCAACTGAACGGCACTGACTACTCAAAAAGGTCTGTGTGGCACTACAGACGTTATACCTCCGATGACGAGGTTTCCCTTATATGAAGCAACATAATGTTGACTGTTTAAGTCAACTGAACGGCACTGGACTACTCAAAAGGTCTGTGTGGCACTACAAACGTTATACCTCCGATGACGAGGTTTTCCTTTTATGAAGCAACATAATGTTGACTGTTTAAGTCAACTGAACAGCACTGGACTACTCAAAAGGTCTGTGTGGCACTACAAACGTTATACCTCCGATGACGAGGTTTTCCTTTATGAAGCAACATAATGTTGACTGTTTAAGTCAACTGAACGGCACTGAACTACTCAAAAGGTCCGTGTTGACTGTTTAAGTCAACTGAACGGCACTGGACTACTCAAAAGGTCTGTGTGGCACTACAGACGTTATACCTCCGATGACGAGGTTTCCCTTATATGAAGCAACATAATGTTGACTGTTTAAGTCAACTCAACAGCACTGGACTACTCAAAAGGTCTGTGTGGCACTACAGACGTTATACCTCCGATGACGAGGTTTCCCTTATATGAAGCAACATAATGTTGACTGTTTAAGTCAACTCAACAGCACTGGACTACTCAAAAGGTCTGTGTGGCACTACAGACGTTATACCTCCGATGATGAGGTTGGCCTTGTACTCCACCGTCCCCTCGTTGTTGGTCGCCGAACAGACGTAGGTGCCCGCGTCTTCCTTCTTGACGTTCCTCAGCGTCAGGACGCCGCTGTCGATTTCGAAGTCGTCGGGGAACACGTCGGAGTCCTCCTTGTACCAGGTGATCTCGGGGAAGGGGGAACCCGTGGCAAAGCACGTGAAGACGACCGAGGAGCCGATCGAGACCGATCGGGTCTCCGGTTGGACGCTGATCTGCGGGGCAGCTGTGGGTGACAATGATCAGCTTGTTCAACTCGAGACTATATATAACACCAACAGGTCCTAATGGATAAACCAAGTACAGTTACGGTGCAGTCAAACCAAACCAACGACGATTGATCGACAACAGAGACCTTTATCCGCCACTTATAAGAAAGCCCCTGAATTCATTGAAATAATGTATAATGAATTGCAATCTCATGTTATCTATATATTTATCTAGGCCATCAATAAGTCATTAAGAAGCAACTTTGATGCCTCTCCCTAAAAAAAAAGGATACTTTGACCTGAAGATGTAGGTATCTTTCTTGGAAATTGCCAACCTTTTATCCAAATTAGGAGGATTCCATGAAAGTGATACACATGCAGAAGGAAGGACTTATGTACAATAAACTGCCTCACATTAATTCCGCCATGTAATTTCCACAACTGTGGATGAAAAAACACCTGAACCATGGATTGTTCAACTCCCCAACTTTACACACTAAAAATGAAAACACTAAGTTTAAACCACACCCCAAATAATTCACATGACAATCGAAGGTTTGCCTCCATACCTGCCCGACTATAACTCTAGCGTGTGAATAGTCACGCACCGAATCGCAGCCATGTTAATTGCTGCATGCTACACTACACACCTTCACCGGCCGCAACTGTTCCCTTCCTCCCAAAAATGACGTCTGGAGGCACCTGGAATCCTCCCCCCCCCCTCTATATAGAAGCACCTTCTAGGGACGACCCTTGCTTCACCCATGACACCTTCCAGATGAACAGCACGAAGTGGTATACAACCTTCCACACACACACACAGTTCAGTTTGCACGCTAAGCGATCATCAAGCCCCATACGATATTTCCCCCTCCACCCCCCCCTTGGAGCAAGCGTCCCCCTCCTCACCTTGCACGTAGAGCAGCACCTCGGACGACCTCGTCCCCACCGTGTTGGTCGCGGTGCACCGGTAGAGCCCCGAGTCCGACAGCTGTATGTTGGAGATGGTCAGCGAGCCGCCCTCTATCTCCACGGTGATGGGCAGCTCCCCGTCCCGCTTGCTCCAGGTGACCACGGGCTCCGGGTCCCCCCGGGCCCGGCACTCGAAGTTCACCGACTCCCCGATGGCCACGAACTGGTAGCCGGCGTTGACGCTGATGGCGACGTCCGGCGGCGCTGTGTGCGATGGAAGCGAGGGGAGGTCAACGGTGGTTGGAACTTATCGTCCTTGGAAGATGACCGGCACCATGTGCTGGGTAGATTGGGCAATATTATCGCAGGCGGGGCAGGGCTTAAATGTTTATTTCAGGTGTTTTGAGGTGTGATAGTTTGGCACTTTTTGAAAGACGTTGGACCTTCCTGCCAACGAGATGCTGGACGTGCGTTATATTTGCTGTTAATGTTTTAACATGAAGTAACCAAAAACGTCTTTCTTTTCACTTTTCACGTATGAACGATCTAGTTTTAGTATATACAAGGGTTAGGAAACCTCATAAAGAAATCCTGTCCATGTAGATCGTGGATGAACGCCGGGCTAATTTAACGATCCTTCTGCAATTTGAACCGATTTCCACCATGGTCATGACAGGACTTCCAGATCCATACCCCCTAGTAGTCTTGAAGGCTATCAGTGAAACTTCCTTCAAACAGCTAGGTCACTCTGTCAAGCTAGACGTGGTGTACGTATATACAATCAAGATATATAGTAATATTATAACTTTTTATTAACTGGCCATATTGAGCCAGACATAAATTATGTATTGTATTATTACAGTAATAATATGGATACTAATAAAATATTATCTGGCCATATCTAGATATAACATACATGGTAATAAAGTTTTATCTGGCCATGTACTAAGCCAGATATAACTGGATATAAATTCTACATCCAGATATAGTAATACATTATGACTTCGCTCTTACCTTGTAATGTCAATTGAGCAAAGCCCTTCTTTGACCCAGCGTTATTGGTGGCACTACACACGTAGTTACCTTCATCACCTGGCTGTACGTTGGTCAAACTAAACGAAAGATAATATCGACAACGTGTAAACGTTTTGGAACTCTGCACTGCAGCAGAGCTTGAAACATGCATCAAGGAATGTCTTGAAGACTGGGCTTGATGTCACATGACCAAAGTATTGAAACATGCATCAAGGAAGGTCTTGAAGACTGGGCTTGATGTCACATGACCAAAGTATTGAAACATGCATTAAGGAATGTCTTGAAGACTGGGCTTGGTGTCACATGATCAAAGTATTGAAACATGCATTAAGGAATGTCTTCAAGACTGGGCTTAATGTCACATGACCAAAGTATTGAATCATGCATTACGGAATGTCTTGAAGACTGGGCTTGGTGTCACATGATCAAAGTATTGAAACATGCATTAAGGAATGTCTTGAAGAATGGGCTTGGTGTCACATGACCCGGAGTATTGAAACATGCTTTAAGGTATGTCTTGAAGACTGGGCTTGAAAGTATTGAAACATGCAATTCCTGTGAGAGGGTTCCTTTCAGTCATTCTGAATTTCACACGTAGGCTACTACAGACTCCACCAAATTAGCGATGAAGTGGGTACGGGGGTGGGTTACAGGGAGTGGGTATGAGGGGTGGGTTACAGGGAGTGGGTATGAGGGGTGGGTTACGGGGAGTGGATAGGACTTACGTCAGGATTCCATTCTGTATGCTGTGGGAGGTAGTGAGAGTGCCCAACTCCTTGCTCCATTCTATCACAGGCACGGGCGAGCCCGTGGCCTGGCAACGGAACTCGACAGAGGAACCCACCGCCCTGGTGTGAGTACTTGGAGTGATGGTGAGCTGCGGTGGAACTGAAATATAAAAGGAAGGAAAATCACGGAGAGGAGAACCAGACCTCAAACCTTCCATCTAAATTTGTTTTATGTTAAAATGGTCAGAAATTGTCCGTGATTTACTTACCCTGAACTGTGACCGATGCAAACGACTCTGACCTGCCGGCTACGTTCTCAGCCAGACATCTGTATTCTCCGGCATCGGCAGCTGTCACTTTGCTGATCTCCAGCATACCCTCCACGTCGTGAGCGCTGGGAGACAGCTGACCTCCGACCTGTGGAAGAGGGC
>JAODAG010071708.1:2387-14876 GCA_027574785.1 Orphnurgus asper | reverse complement strand
AGTATTAATACCAATCATATACCTATTATAAGACACTACCCTGCCAGTAGTAATACACATCATATACATAACGTCAAACACAGCCCTACAAGTATTAATACCCATCATACAATCATATACGAGATTATAAGACACAACTCAATTAGTAGTATACTCATCATAATTCATAATGTCAAACACAACCCTACAAGTATTAATACCAATCATATACCTATTATAAGACACTACCCTGCCAGTAGTAATACACATCATATACATAACGTCAAGCACAGCCCTACAAGTATTAATACCCATCATACAATCATATACCAGATTATAAGACACAACTCAATTAGTAGTATACTCATCATAATACATAATGTCAAACACAACCCTACAAGTATTAATACCCATCATATACCTATTATAAGACACAGCCCTATAGTAATACACATCATATACCTAACGTCAAACACAGCCCTACAAGTATTAATACCCATCATACAATCATATACCAGATTATAAGACTCAACCCTACCATGCAGTAGTATACTCATCATATTCATAATGTCAAACACAACCCTACAAGTAGGCCTATTGATAGTAATACACATCACATACCTAATGTCAAACCCTACAAGTCTTAAGACTTGTAGGGTTGGGTTTACCCATCATACCATCATATACCTGTTATAAGACACAACTCTACCAGTATTATACTCATCATATGATCAGTTCATTATTTGTAGGTCCAGCCCAGTATATTTTACAGCCACTTGAAATAATAATAAAAGACAAGCGATTGAAAGGCTTAAAGCAATGCTCTGTATTATGTGATCTCCGATGCCACTCTGGCTACATATATACAAGATGAGTCAGACACAGGGGTCCAGGAGGTGGCAAAAACAATGGCTAGTCTAGACTTTGACATCTACAGTAATCTTAGACCGCTACGTTTGGTTTCCAGGGAATTGCTTCTAAAAATCATGCCATTACAATAACATGACGTAAACCACAACTTTCATAGCGATGCAGATATCAAACAAATGAACAAAACATGGATGAACAGTATTAAAAAGCTTCTCAACGATGGTTTCTCTCTCGCTATTTATTCCCATGATTCCTCGATCTGAATGTAAAACAAACGTGTACGGGTATGTGTGTGTGTGTGTGTATTTCATGAATATCATTTCAAAACTTCCGAAACGTTATTATCGCCTCAGGGATAACTATTCTGACTAAGCGGTTAAAGTACCACAAGTTCCCAGTGAGCGGACAGAGAAGAGACTGAACACGCCAGCCCCCGACGAACATTTGCTGTATAGGACCGGCCTGTGTGGGATAGCCGTTGGTGCTTTATCTGCTACCGGGGCGATTTCGGTCGCTTTGGCGGTATCGTTTGATATCCATAGCATAATTAGGCTGAGTTCACGAAATGTGACTTGGGTTAAGAGCGGATCCAGGGGTGGAAACAGCGGTCATGCCCTCAATCTCTCCCCCTCCCCCCAAAAAAAACCTAGCGAGCAGAATAGTCTAAACGAGATTATCTCTGAACTCTCTGATTCCATCCATCCACCCATCCCAACCCAACTCTCGCTCGGACAACCGCTTTGGACCCGGTAGTAGAGCAAATATAACTAATTATACACAGCGCGACTCATACAATCATTTATACAATATAATCATTACCCCTCACCCTCCTTATATTAGTCGGAATCGAATGCTAATTTCACCCACAGCTCGAATGGAGATGACATTTTATGACACTTCCTTATGCCTACATCTACGGATACGCTATAACCACTGGTCAAATGAAACCTTCTCGCAGAAAATAACAAGTCGCAATATATAGTTCTTCCAAGCGACTAATTGGGTGGAAAAGTACTCAATTTAATGAACGTTATATTGGTTACATAAGGGCTCGCTATTCGCGTATTATGTTCTGGTAATTCCTAAACAGCATTTCACGGCAGTTTTTGTTTGTGTATAATCGAAACCATTCTGTCGCAGTTTAGCCGCATGATCATCAACACAGAATCTTCCAAAAACTGCATCTCATGGCTGTAGAGACGAAAGAAAGAGAAAAATAATCAGTCGTCAGATATTATTATAACAAATTGACGTTATTTGGTCGATTCACTTCTTCTAAATGAACATCTTCAGAAGAGGGCAACATACTTGGTCAGAGGAGGGCAACGAAATTGATCAGTTCTATTAGTTCTCTGTCTTATGAGCAGCGTCTGTTACATCTCATGCTTACTACATTAGAACTGAGACGTCGTTCGTGATGATCTTTTGCAGGTCTTTAAAATTTCCATGGTTTTGATAGGCTGACGTTTCATGATTTTTGTCGCACGTAAATCGTACCAGAGGTCATAGTCTTTAGGATTTTTCCAGGTTAGATAGCAGAAAGTATTTCTTTTCACAGAGCCTGGTGGTAGATGAGTGGAATGACTTGCCGGAGTCATTGGTGTATGCTAGTAGTAGTAGTGTCAATGCCTTCAAGAATGGTATTGATGCTTATTGTCGGATAATGGTAGAATTTCGGGAATTTGTGGTTCAGGATCCATTGTCATTTCTGATCCTTATTATCTATATAGATACTATACTATACTATACTATCTTAGTGTCGTCAATGGTGGTGTGGGTATAGGTTTGTAAAACTCATGTTCAGGCAACTCATGATCGAAAACAGCGGAGGTGACTGAACTGTGCCCTGGGGGTCTAAGGGGAAGTGGTTCTCCCCCTCTCCAATTTGGAGAAGCTTTTATAATTAATTAATTATTTAATTAATTAATTAATTAATTAATTAAGGGTGATTAGATGCAAAATAGTGTCCCTCCGTGATCGGCGCCTACGACGCTGTGTAGAGGTACTCACCTCGTTTCGTCTTTTGTGAAGGGTTCAACGCCGATGACAAACTACCCTCGCCTTCGTCGGTTAAGTGGAACTCATCTTTCGAGGCCGACGTCAAGGAACGCCCACTGACGTCATCGGCGACCATGTCATATCGTCTTTGCATCCTGTACAAGTTAAGCTGATTTTGTAGAAGCTATGAACGTAGAGGAAATGAGGATACCTATAGGGTCAAGGTACAGTCACTCTTTAAACACATCCCGGTGGAGTAATTGTGTATATATATGAGTTATATACTTCGAAGAGGTAACTTTGTAATGTAGGCTAAGTTTCAGCAATAAAGCAAAACTAGACGAAGTATATAGTAGCTTCAACAGTCTAAAGGTAAAACCAGTACGGTACCGAATGCGGCGAAAAACAACGGACGTATTGTCATTATCAGGTTTTGCAAAAAGTTATAAAAGTTTGAACACCTAAATAAGCTAACCGTAGCTGGTACCAGTCCATCCTTTCGTGACTGGTCTTAAACAAATTCTCTGAATCCCGGTAGAGTTGAAGGTATTTTTTTTTTAAGAAAAGCCACCCAAAGAAAGAACCTGCACACTCCCAAATTCAAACAACGGCAGCAGACGCCACGATCGATGTACCATCGCTTCACGGTTTTTCGGCTAAAATCGTGCATTTGATGATGTGTAGTATCTGGAATGACCTATCGACCTTAAGCAGTCCGATCGAAATTGGACTGCGACCGGGTCAGTGGGTCAGTTGCCATTATGCTGCCGCTGTTTGGCTTAGATCCCAAATTCTTTCCTGGATGGGTTGTCTTAAAAACCTGTACCGTCGCTTGATCCAATTCCCCCATCTGCGCTGGGTGTATAGTGAGGCTGTCCCGCGCGCAACAGAGCCATGCTCTACACATCGCGTGGCACTGCACTCGCCCAATGATCTCCAGGTCCGATCCGCGAAATATGAGTGAGGCTGGGAAGGTGGCTCAATTTGACGCGATGGTGCCGTGGCATATATGCTGTCGCCGTTTGGTTTTCGTGCCTAGATTTTTTCTTGGGTGGCTATTTTTTCCCCCTTAAAAGTATCCTGTCAAGTTATCTTTTCAATATATTATCACTAGGTGTTTTTCTGTGGTAAATTTGATAACATTAGATTTTCTAAATAACAAAGTAACAAATAAGAATTTGAGAAAGAGAATTTGGAACATGAAAAAAAGGTTCTTTCACCCACACCGTTGACATTAAAAAATTACGTCAACGCAAATGTTATTTTGCCAAACATGGTATACGATGAACTGAACCGATCCCAATATAATAAGTCCATTTGGGGCCAAATGGGGTCTGCCCGGTTCCGGTGGGTTAAAGTGGGTTAGGGTTCCAGGCGGACTATTTGATTGGATTGGATATTTGATTAGTATAGTACGGGCCCAATTGCCAATGTTGGCTGGGATTCTGTTACCATACGAAAACATATTTGAAAACCTTACATAGGCCTATATATAAAGATCGCATAGCCAGCGAGATTGGAACTATTCTACACAATTTGATAGTAGTGTAGATGAAGACATCACTTAGCAATACGTAATATATTTAAGGGCAATAAATTATTTTTGGGTTAATTGAAGGTGCATTATGTCTCATGGTTCCATGAATACTTAGAATATTTGGCTATAACTCCTAAGTCGTCCATAATTAAGTTTTGACTACCTCTGATGTCTTATTTTGCCATATGTACAGTTAGAGAGAAACAGAAATTGAACAAAACACTTAACCAGCGTGAGTGGTATCCTTTTCTCGCGTTTTAACTCTGACAACGTTTTGCGTTTTTAAAGGAGCGAATTGTGTTCGAGATCAAGAAATACGATAATGTATGCATATTTAAATTCGGCAGGTCGACTCTTTGAATTCCAGTCCTAATTACATTGAATCCATTAAGTTATTACGTTCAGCATTAGTAAACTCCGTTTTAATTATTTAAAAACAGGATTCCCTGCAGAACTACATTATTGTGGAAAGAAACGTTGATTTTATTCGATTTTAAGGCATTACACAAATTTCATTAGTTGTTTCCTTTTTGTAAAGTTTACGTTATCAGTATTGTACATGAAACATACTTAGGATGAACATTTACATTTGAGATAATTTCTGCTAATGAGATATTCGCTATATTCTTTGTGAAAAATTCAATATTGTACATGATACATACTTAGGCTAATTTAAGATGAAGATATATATTTTAGATAATTTGATGAAGTTTTGTTTTGAATATTATAAATGAAACATGAAACATATTCAAGACGAACATATACGCTAAAGGTAATTTCTGCAAAAGATGTTTTGTTCGCGCAAAGTTTACGTTTTCTCAAGACGAACATATAGGCATATATATTTTTTTGAGATAATTTTTTCCATATAGTTTTTCTTGTTTTTGTGCAAAGTATACATTTACAAATTGTACGTGAGATACTCATGATGTTTTTTATTGTGTAAAATTTGCCATTCCAAATTGTACATGAACATTCTTAAGAAGAATATAGACATTTGAGATCAATTTTGCAAAAGAGATTTAGTTTGTAATGAAATATGAAACATACTCAAGACGAACAAATACACTAAATGTAATTTCTGCAAAAAATGTTTTGTTGTTTGCTTCCCGCAAAGTTTACGTTTCAACATTGAACATAAAACATACTCAAGACAAATATACATATTTGAGATCATTTCTGCCATAGAATTTTTCAAAGTTTCATTTCCAATACTGTACATGACACATAAACCTACTCAAGACGAACATAGACATTTCAGGTAAATTCTGCAAAAAGGATTTGGTTGTATTCTTTGTGCAAACTGTATATAATGTATAGTGTATATGAAACATAGGTCTACTTAAGATATATCTTTGAGATTTTATTTTTGGTTTTGTTGTTTTGTGCAAATTTTACATTTCCTATATTTTACGTACTCAATATGAACATATATATTTCTGCCAAAGCGATTTTGTTGTTTCTTTGGGCAAAGTTTACATTTCCAATATTGTACATGAAACAAGAAACTCAGAATGAACATTGTACATTTTAGATCATTTGAAGCAATAAATGAAGTTACGTCAAAGCTTTATGACTTTAGAGATTATTGATAGTAGTCTATCAATAAAAATAATCACGGCGCCTGCATGTGTACATGATAACCCAACTAACTCTTAATCTATATGCTCGCGCTACTAATCTACTTGTTGGCATCTGAAAGTGATCATCAAGATTAAAATAAAATAAAACACTTTACAGAAGGTTTCAAATTTGAGCTATTTGCCAGTTTTAAAGTGAAATGCTATACTCACCAAACTTCTGATTTCTGTCAGTTCTTGTTCTGTGATCACGCGGCCTGGGTAGTTTCTACTGCTTTCAGTGATTTCGAATAAAATGGCTGTGACCATAAAAAAGAGGGACCTTTTACCTAAGAGAACCATCTTCAGGATTGGTGAGTTGATTTTCTTTTTGTGGACGTGTTTATTCCGATTTAACGTCTTTTTGGTGTTTTTTCTCAGGCTTAAATATTTGGTTTTTACAAGTAAGGCACGAAATTGTCAAAAAATTCCGAATATGATAACAAAAAAAGACGGCAATATGATTGACCAACGTTTCACAGCAAAGCTTTATAAAGGTTCTCGGCAGCTAAGTAAATATTCTCGGGATATATATATAGGCCTATATATATAATAGATTCCTAATAGCGGCTCGTTGATTTCTTAGATAACCTGTTGTTCGTGAAAATTAAATAATGATATATGTCGGACCCGAGGGCTAATGAAGGAGACGTGTGTGATATTAAGCAATTCCAAACGAGTCCTTAAACGGCAGAGATGAATTTATCGCTTGGGGCGAGTTGTCGCTGAATTTGTGGGTCGTCATAGCAAAAATATAAATATATATCATACCGGTATACTGCCCACGATAATACATGAACTTTAAAATCGTTATTTTAAAAAGGTTATTTAACAGTGTTTACAAAATATTTCCGCACCCCCACACCCCACCCCCATATCGAAAGATCTTAAAGATGCATGATGACAGGAAGGTTTCAACTGTTAGAACGATTATACGTCGATGGGCTCCCAACAACCAATTCGCCCGTGATCCTAGCCAAAAGGCCGAGGAGCGAAGTTCCCATATTAATAATTTTACGAATCTAGGCTCGAAAACATACATCCGACGATGGAATCATCTGGTATCCTCCATCACCACTATAACGTGGAAGAACAACCAGAAGCTCCATAAGTCTCGAGTGGAATGAAAAGATGAATGAATGTTTTTTTTGTCGTTTCTGTGATCATCTCTGTTGGCGATGTAACTCTTCACTCTGTACGTTTACAATGAATTCTATAACCGATCAACGTGAGAATGTTTTTTCTTCTGTTTATTGCAGCCTTAGGGCCCCAAATAGGTCACTTAAAGAGTAATTCGTCTCACCACTTACCTGCTTCGGGGAACGTGTATGATACATGTGTGCGAAGGGATGGACTGGGCCCCCCAGCCAAGGTTAGCTAAGTCATGTTCAAAATGTCAGACAAATGATAAAAGCAATGATAGAAACAATAAAAAAAAATCGCATCGAGCGTTTCTTCGTTGTTTTGCGGCCAAATTTGCTGATCGTTCCAGCCTATACTGTGTCGTTGTTTGTTTGTTTGTTTGTTTAAATCATCACTTAAGCTCAATATACGAGGCGATCCCTGTAGCTCGAGGGACTGGCAATACAAGATGGCCTCCGCCGTAACGTATTGTTAATTTCAGGTCCACCATTAAAATATTGGCTAGATGCTGATACGATCCCGACCCTTCATTAGCGTTGAATACATATTTTGGCGGCGGTTCAATAAATGCACTCCTCCGTCAAATGGTATGGGAGAGGGAGGAGCCTCCTGTATGATACCGTCAATCACAATGACCATATCCCGTTAGTACCGCCCCCTACTAGCCTACTGATATAAAGACACTCTCCATCTGGGTTTTGTTTTTTAAGAAACCCCTCCTTTTATCACATGGGCAGGGCCGTATTCAGGCCCAAGATAAACAAGCTACAGGATAGGGGCCTAACATCATCTTGGTGGCATTCTTGCCGAGAAGTTAGGTTGCATCGGTTGCTGTGTAGAGGCAATCGAAATCGTTTAACTATATTATATTAGTGATAAAAAACCAACAACGAGGATGGCACTGCGGTGTACGTGCAGATAATTTAGAGCTACGTGAATATGTAAATATGCAAATAGCATATAATTGCAAATCACTGTCGGGATTACGCAAAAGAATTACCCATTTCTTTAATGGTATAGATCTCAGGGATGGTTTTTTCTTCAAGTTCTCATTAACAGTCTGAGCTATCAAACGAATATGCTACGATATGCCCGAAACCCGACCTCATTTCTCTACTGCTGTAACGGTGGCAATCAAGGAGTCGTGGAGCTTAATTTTTTTTATTAAGAAAACACACCCAAGAAAAGAACCTGGGCTCTAGGACGAATCAACGGCAGCCCGATATGCCACGGCAACATCGATCCAAAGTGATCCACTGCTCAGCCCCCGCTGCTATTTCGATCAAACTATAAGGACATGGAGATCATTTGGTGGGTGTAGTGCCACGTAACGTGTGGCTCATAGCCCCCACTTTTAATCTTCACCTGATAGTCGAGAATTGTAAATGTCGAAGGCCATAAGGTTATTATAAACCTAGAGAGGCGTTTGTACCTGTGGGGGATATGGTACTATATAATTATACACCGTCCATAGGTTGCTGTCGTCGTTCCTGGTTGTATGAAGCCTCGTGGCTGGGGTGAGGCGGATCAGGTCCCTTTCATGAATAAATATGAGCTGATGACGGAAAGAGAAGGACCTCGCATAATATTCTGTTTATGTCGTCTGGTTGGGTTTTTTTTTACAACTTTCATTTCAAGGACAGAGAACACTCATTTGTTTTCAGAGGCGGTTAATTTACAATATTTGATTGTCTGCCAGAAGAACGTCATCGTAAAAACAAATGACTAAGTACAATGCCCTACTTTGAATAACTGTTTCTTCCAATTAATCTTCAATGTAACCTGCCGTATAATTTATTTTAGTGCAAGTGTGACGTGGAAGTATATTTGTAAATTTAGTGAATAATTTATTTTACTAATTAATTAACTTTTTCGTGAACTAATTAACATTGACCTTAATAATCATGCATGGATACTCTTGATTAATTCGTACAGAGGGTGTCCGTCGAACTTGGACGAATTCACTTTCGGTCAATATTGAAAAAAGAGCTGTTAATTAATGGTCACCGATTGCACCATTTTATCGCAGGTAATATACCAACCATTAGATTTGACGTTGATCCGCCAAGGTATTCTCCCTCGGGGGAAAAAGCCCGACAAAACGACTTGTGTGGGTGTCTATTCTCGTATATTCCCCAGCAGGACTAGATCTGTATGATATATGGATGTCGAATTGCGGTAAGCGATCCTATGTATTATACACAAATGGCGGTGAAATTCGGCGGATTGTTAGTAGGTTTTAGACTATCTTCGTAAACTTGGGAAAGGACGGAAGGATTTTTTAATTCGAAATAAAGGGATACTTTACGCAAAACATTCATGCTGATAGTGGAGGAGTACAGATTCCATATATTTTCTTTTAGCAAGGACGTCTTTCACGTTGATTGGGCAAGGGGGTGGAGAACCTCACAAGATGGAGGCCCTTTCTAGGACTAAATCATCCATTTAGTACCGCCTCCAACCGTCTACGCGATCTGCTGCGTCATTCAATTATCCGTAAGACAGTTAGGCATACGACTGATTGTAATAGCAACACGTTGGATCGTAGTTCATTTGTCGTCTGTTAACGTTGCGTTCACCCTCCTCACACCCGTCCTCTCCCCTCCCCTTAATGGTTGGTGCGCCCCTGTGGCCCCTCTCTGCCGTCTCCCATCACATATCACTAAGCTTACCAAACACATGGTCCTGCTGAGTTCGTCCGATCACCACTTGGGAAACTAAATGGTCGAGTTGAACATGTGTATTAGCAATCAAAATTGATCTTCATTCTTCTAAGAACCCTCTCAGATGCTATAAAAATTGTCGTCAGTCAACTTGATTGTATCAGTTATTTTCTGTGGCGCGTAATCAAGGAAATGGGTACCGATATGTACTTCCTATAAGACCACCTAGAACATAGTGTTTGTACACGTGTATGTACAGATACTAGTCTATCCCCTAACGTATGAATGTATCATGTATTTGAGGTGGTCTTACATGAAACAAATACATCAACTATAGTGTATGTGCATGCATATGTATATAGGCCTATAGGTATATATTTGTGTGTGGGTGTGTGTGTAGCCTATGGCATATATTCATAATAAAGCCTTTCTGATCGATAAATCATCCCATAGCACAAATGCCGCGCATATTCAACGTGCATATTACGGTACGTCGTTTGTTGTAACGAGGTATTTAATTATACACGATTTTGCAATTTATTTCAGTGTTTTGAAGTTAACCGATAGATTAATGGCAAGTTCAATGACTTGTATAGCGGTCCTAGATCTGGAGCTTCATTCCCTTAACGTTGAAAATAGATGCCGTGATTTTCGGAGAATATCACTCGAAATAGCGCCCCACACCATCTCAAACTGAATTAGTATAACCTATAAGATCGGAAGCGGCACAATTACACATAAATGGCGTTTACTTCCTTTTCTTTCAATTAACGAAACGCTTTTGGCCGACCACACAGGTGGGGTTTTTGTACTTGAAAAACCACCGACAACTTCCAGAGAAAGCCCAGCCCAGCCATAGAGCAATATATTTTTTATTCTCCTTCGAAATACTTCTGTTTAATATGTATGTCAGTACGGTTATTCTTGTCAAGACGTTAAAACATCCAAGACCGATTTTCGTCCAATGGAACCTTTGTACTAATTAATCATTAATATTTATGCTTTAGTATGATCAAATTTAGTACAAATGCCTACGATGCTGGCCGCTTCTCGACTAACTTTCGGCACAAAGTCCATGTGTATTATCTGTGGTGATCACGTGTAGTATATGTGGTGATCACGTGTAGTATCTGTGGTGATCACGTGTAGTATAGGCTATGTGGCTATAAGATCATACGTAGTATAGGCTATGTGGTGACGGCCTTCATTTGGTTAGAAATGGGGCTACAATCGCCCAATGATCTCCGGATCAAATTATTCGATCGAAATGGGATTGGGTGTGGGGGGGGGGGGTTTGATAAGTGGATCAGTTTTGCGTGATGGTGCCGTGTCATATTATACACAAGTATTAACATACAAAACAAATGAAGAAAACAAATTGAAACTTCGTGTAAAATGCATAACTTAATACATGTCGCATTGCACTTTCGTAAATCCCATTAATTTAACGGAGAAGATCACATCTGATCTCCCCGTTACAAACGAGTATACCAACCACCCACTTCTTAAACCATGGACCACCTTTGGGTAACCAGAAATAAACCCCATCTCCCCCGTAACTCCCCCTCTGACACTGCATGTGTGATCGTGAACTTTACTCCCCCTCCCCACAAGTCGAACATGTGAACTTTGGATTAGGAATCCCGTAGGTCGAAAGATCTCCAGAATGAAAATCATTATTGCCACAAACAGTCAACGAGGCAGAGAAGCTCTAACTGAAAAAGCAGTATTGCTTGCAGTCATTGCTTTGTCAAAAAATATCAATTTGCATGATTTTGAAAGGAAAGGTTTTCGACTACACCTTACACTATTCATTATTAACGGTAAGGTTACGATTTTCGTAACCGCAATTTCTAGTTCATGAACGGTCTTGTTACGATTTCCTATTCCCGCAACTTCCAGTTCATGGAACTTTGTAGTTATATTGCTGCACGACTTATGTGCGTTACAAAAGCGTATCATCGTAACTAACAATTAATGAGTCTATGGCAACATTAGCAAAATATATCACTAACAATCTAATTACCGATTGACACCAGTAGCTAACGTAGAAAATTGTGTTTGCTTTTTATTCCTGTGAGATTCAAGAATACAAAATATGCTAATTGATCTTTATTTATGCATATTGATATCTAAGGATCATAGCCTGTGATGTTGTAACATGCATGTACGAATCAATTAACCATGACATTATTATCACGCCATTGATTACACCATACCTTACTAGTGACTGAAAAAAACAATTTACTTCTTTTCTTTACTTATTTGAGATATTGGCGAAAAAAGGTCACTGCTGCACATTCATCCTCATGATCACATTAATATTGTTATCAATAGGTCATCTGTTGCAGGAAGTTCTATACAGTAGGTCATCTGTTGCAGAAGGTCTTCTATACGGAAGGTCATCTGTTGCAGGAAGTATTTTATACAGTAGGTCATCTGCTGCAGAAAGTCTTCTACACGGAAGGTCATCTGTTGCAGGATGTATTTTATACAGTAGGTCATCTGTTGCAGAAAGTCTTCTACACGGAAGGTCGTCTGTTGCAGGAAGTATTCTATACAGTAGGTCATCTGTTGCAGAAAGTCTTCTACACGGAAGGTCATCTGTTGCAGGAAGTATTCTATACAGTAGGTCATCTGTTGCAGAAAGTCTTCTACACGGAAGGTCATCTGTTGCAGG
>JAODAG010071597.1:4343-16451 GCA_027574785.1 Orphnurgus asper | reverse complement strand
GAAAATATTTTATAGATGAAAATTATACTAGCAGAAAGCTGACAAAATTCCCTTTCATATTCTGCATACCCTGTGATATTGAGAGGAGTAGGAGCTGAGATATCGTTAAAGCAGTGAGATTTGAAACATATTCGCACACAGTTAAGACATTCATGGAAGTGGTCTGTGAGTATATGATCTGTTATGACTTCTGCCGGTCAGTCAAAACGTACTCGGTAGATTTTGAGTTAAACCCTCATACATCTTGAAATGTTGTGTAGTGTGATTAAACGCCTATCCAAAATTAAATTCTAGAGTAACATCTTGAAACAACTTGTTTTTTCTGTGATTCATAATCCTACAAACCAAATCCGGTACCCACTCTTTGCGAGAAAAATGCAGAATACGAGTCATCTTGACGATAACCTGAACTTTTGAATGTCTATGGCGGAATTTCAAGGGGACAAATCCTCTCAATGAATAATTATAGCAAACAGCTCCAGGAACGCTTGTACACTTCGTAGACTACATGCAGTTATAGGCCTGTATGTGAAGTCTGTGCATCGTGGATGCGGGGCAATTTTCATCGATGTACGCTCCTTTAGTTTTTTTCTATCAAGGTTTTTATATTTACTTCATTTTGCTGACATACAGTTGCAAGGCCATTCGTCCAGCATAGTCAATGTATATTGATGCACACATTAATTGAGCTGTATGTTACTAATTGAACAGAGTGATAGGAGCATAACATGCATGATACACATGTATGTACTTAATGTAAGATACACTAAACATCTAATTATGTTTATGTGCATGTGTATGTACATATTAGCCTATCCCCTAACTTATACATATTCATGTATGTATCCTCTATATGAGGTGGTCTTAGAAGTATATACCAGACTAATTAGGCTATTTCAAATATAAGATACATACAGTAAGTTTGTATAACATGAAAGCCTGTGTACAAAATAGTAGTGTATAAGCTCAATAGGCCCACTATCAGACCAGCGTAGATCTGTAAAATGACTATGGGCTATGTGCTGCCTTTATGTTTTCCTTGAAAAATATTCTTCGGTACGTATCATACTGTATGACTTGTAATACTATTAGTTCAACTTAATATATATAACAGAGGAAGTCTAGCTGTTATAACAAACAAAAATTGCTCGTCTATCCTGTATTTGTAATTCTGTCGTCCATGATATATGCTCCCTGTATGATATCACACAAAATGGCGATTTTCTATGTTAATAATCCCTAGGGAGACTAATGTTGCTAGCAAGTATTAAAAACAGACGCTCGATCACAGCGCTGCTATACAGGGGCCAAACGATGGCGCTATAGCATAACTTGTAACCTGCTAATCCTTTTAGAGTAAACGCATGTTGGTATTTCAAAAGAATGCAATCAGAAAATTTATGTAATGACAGTAATGGAGGAGGGTTTGAATTTTGGTCGCCATGTTTTTGGAGCAAACTTGTGTCGGCTATTTAGGTGAATTGTAGTCTTGCACTCCAACCATGAACATGTAGTCTTTGGAGGATGGAATGTAATCAATTTCAGTTATATACCTCTATACCTAGCTGTATGAAAGTTTATTATCAGTTAATTCTCCAACTAAATCTAACAACTGTCGCTGTTTCTCCTACCTTGAAAATTTAATTCATAATTTTGTTCTTTTGATCCACGTGAATCCAGTCAAGTCCCGTACATTGACTATGGTTTAATATATCAATTTTTTTGGCCCCGTGGCTGGATTTTATTCTACTAATTGGCAAGCAATACCATACAAACATTGAGACTGCAGGTTATTTTACGACCTCAATGACCAAAGGCTTCGGGAATATCAAAGAAGCCTGTGAAAGGTTAATTAATGCCATCTGTAACAGAGACAAAAGTAACATATAGAGGCAGCAGCATTTCTGTTGACATTAAAATCCCTTTGTTCTGTTATTCCGATTTAACTGATAGCTTGACATATATCTCCATGGATACAGCAGGCCCACGTATAGCCATGTTAAGTCAAGTTGCAGGGAAGGGTATTAGCTAGGGAAGGGTATTAGATGGGAGGGGGAAGAAGTCAAGTGAAACACAAATGCAAAGAAACAAATACCCACATGTATACTGCCCTCTCTGCGAGCATCCTTGCTCCGGCCCTCTCCACAGTTTTGCAACTAATCTAACTGCAGGTCAAAGGAAGGTGGAAAGTGGGGTGACCATCAAGGTCACACATTTTCCCCCAACATTTCCTGTCTGAAACCCAAATTTATAGCTAGAAGATGAGCTTCAGACAAAATATGCTAATTAGTACGATTTAAGTGTAAATTTGTCCTACTTGTTCACAGAATTTTATAGCAGCTGCCTTTATAGTGATAATTATTTTAACAGGCAGAGAAATACAAAATATATTGATATTGATGAAGAAATTTCCTCTCTTCACCCGATGTAATTACTGCAACTGAACAACTGTGATGTTCCAACCCCCCTGTTAATATTGAGTGATTGCTACATCACCGCACCGTGTCGGTTATTATGATTTTCCAGCTGTTTTCACTGTCTTCGTGTAATATTCCCCAGCCCCGCCGAACTGGCCATGTTTTGGAATTTCCAATTTGCTCAATGTTTTCTTCTTCTGAGAATTTGTCACCGGATCAAGCTGCTCCTTCATCAGTTACGAATGACCTCGATCAATCATGGGGAAACCCTGTCAGTTCTAAGAATGATGCAGTAATGTGGTGTATATAGTGCACTGTCACCTTAGTGAGCAATGCAGTTCTCCAACGACTCAAACTGTACAATTAAATTTAAATTAAAACGAGTCAATTAATCACACTGATGGACCTCTGATGGACCCTCTCTGTAGGTCTCTCCAGTGGATGCATGGATGGACATATCTGTAGGTCCCTTTTATGGATGGACCTGCGATGGACCCTCTTTGTACGTCCATTCCGATGGCATCTCTGTACGTTCCTCCAGTTGGATCGCTATAGGTTCCTCTGATGACCATCTCTGTTGGATCCTCTCTGTACGTCCATCTGATGGCATTTCTGTACGTCCATCTGATGGCATTTCTGTAGGTCCCTCTGATGGACCCTTTCTGCATAGGTTCCCCGATGGACCATCTGCTGTGGGTCGCTCTTTTTGCTGTCTTGATTCGTTGGTCATCCTATGCTAATCTGTGTCTGAGTTACCAACTTAGTGGGATTGGACAGTTACATGCATGGACTTTATTCAATGAAGGGAGGATGCAAAAATATTCAGACCTCTCCTAAGTGGCCTTGTCATTTTATTATGTAGTTTTTGAAGTCTTTAAGGCAAATAAATATATTCCAGAATGTGTGTCCCTCAGGTTTTGCAGGACATATGTACAGTAAAATTGTGAAGAGAAGTCTGATATTATGCTCGCACTCTTCGAAGTATCCCAAGCAAGATAAAGCCGACCTTTAACTTTATATATACTCCCAATAATTTATGCCAGACATGTTTTGTTTTTAATATATAGATTTGGTGGCTGGTTGTCTTGGTCTGCCCCCCCCCCTCCTTAGCCTCTCTCAATGACATCAGAGGAGGATGGAAGACTCGGGAGAAAGACTTATTTGATAAATGCCTCCTCAAATTCTGTGAAAACAAAAATTTTTGTTTGTATAGAGATTCTTCCAGAAATTATTTTTTTCCTAAGTTGAAGCTATATTCAGAAGCAGTGCAATGGTGTACTATTGGTACAACAAGGTGGGGGCCCACACACATATTGAGTACATATATATTGAGTGTGCATGAGCAATTTGCAAGTAGCTAGCTCCCCAAATGATTCCTATTTTTTCATCACTTTGTTGATTTTGTCCGAATTGTTCGTGTTTTCCTTCTTTCTTTCTGTACCTAATCATATGTGTGCCTAATCAAATCATACCTGATCATATCCGTACCTGATCACATCCGTACCTGATCACATCCGTATCTGATCATATCTGATCTGATCATATCCATATCTGATCATATCCGTATCTGATCACATCCGTATCTGATCACATCTGTACCTGATCATATCTGTACCATGTCCATATTGTATTTGTTTGATTAATTAACTAATGATATCCCATTATTTCTTGTTCAGTGGCTTAAGCAGTTATTTATAATTCTGGACTTGGTTGCTGTACAAACCTCAATATTATTATAAATATTATTATTATCTGGTCGCATTGACCAGGATCATACAATCTTCTTCTGCTTGCTAAGAACTAACCAGCATCTCAAATACACAGTTGCGGAGAGTGATTTCGTCCTCGTAATGTCAAAATGAGCACCTGCAATAACACTAACGGGAGGGGTGATTTATCGTGGGCACAGTATATAATGGGACAAAAATCGTCCTGCTGTTTGGTTCCTTCTGATTGTGTGCATTATACTGATAATGTTGTGTGGTGACTACTGTAACCTATAACCTATAATGGAATCATGTATCGAGAGATTTCCTATACTGTGGCAATGCACAGTTTCTTGACAATTCAGTTCGTCGACACGTAGCCGGCTTAGAAAAGGAGAAACAAATTGGCCATTTTGATTGCTTATTTTATGTTATTATAGTTAATACACCATGTATATATTGCCTATGTGCAGCACATATGCAATGAGTCCAATTTCTTTTTTTTACCACACTCCTATATAGTCTATGGATTGGATGACTGAATTTCGCAAAGATTTTTTATCGTGTAGTAATGGCAGTAATATTGTAAGAACGTAACGTATAGATCACGGCTAGTTTAAAGTTACGTTCAGCGTTACGTATGTCATATGCCCATGGCCGTAAATATATATTGCCTATGTGCAGCACATATGCAATGAGTCCAATTTCTTTTTTTTACCACACTCCTATATAGTCTATGGATTGGATGACTGAATTTCGCAAAGATTTTTTATCGTGTAGTAATGGCAGTAATATTGTAAGAACGTAACGTATAGATCACGGCTAGTTTAAAGTTACGTTCAGCGTTACGTATGTCATATGCCCATGGCCGTAAATATTTAACATTTAATATAAAGTGCTGTTGTAAGAGACGATATGCGCATGACGAACTTGGGCTTTTGCTATGCTGTTCGCATGCTATTACTTGCCTAGGGCTAAGCAATCAAGCAAGCGATTTGGGGAATTTAATTATAATGCTTATAAATCTCAACTTAACTAGCAGGATGGATCACATTCCATAAAGTGACTCGTCCAGATTGGACACCTGAGAGTAAATAAAATAAAAGTCTTTGGGTTTGACCCGATGATTGGATCGGATATTGGATCGGGACGATCGTCATAGCTATAATGGAAAACCGGTTCCCAACTTCCAATATGACATCACCGAAGATTCCAGAAGAGACTATATACCCATTTAATATGTGTCATTCATGATATCGTCAAATACAACACTCTCATGTTAACCTGTACGAGTATACTGCAGGACTGGACTAGCTATAACGTTCTTTGCAATGATCTGGTAAAGTCTGCTACTTCTCAGACAATCAGCACATTAGGACACCGTTGATCGCTTAGCAAGACGATGCTAATTGGACAAAATTGCTTGATCTCTAAAAGTAACCAAAAGAATGAGTTTTTTATGCAAGTGTTATGAAAACAAGTCCAGAGAACGACGGTTTTTGTCTCCCGGTGTTTGCGGTATACGTCTGTGTGATGTTTTCAAGCCAACTGTGCTGGATACAGATTGCGTAGCAAATGCTAACTCTGTCATCAACATGTTGAGGGGAATAATTTATTTCTGGCATTAATTATTCTCTCTTTGATTATGTTATTATGAAATTGTTACGATTGTATTTATTGAGAAAGATGGAAAATTAATAAGTATTGTTCAATAATTACAACGCAGTCGTGTTCAATATAATAGCAATCTTCGATGCATGATGCACAATGTTGTGGGCAAGACATTCCTTCCTATACATCTATTTATTTGTAGGACATAACATCATATAAAAATATCAGCCGATGTTGCTACAGGAACTTGGCCTTTGGATCAGCAAGATGAATCTCATATCGGTTGACCCTTAATAATGTCATTTGTAAAGTAATTATTGAAGAAAGTTTCTTTTATAATGAACTTTTCTACTTTATAATATTGGATCAAACCATCTGCATTTCACCATTGATCAAATACTAGAGTAGATAATCTCCCATTCACTGCAGTTAAACCATCTTGTCCTGTTCACTATAGATAGGATGAAACCATATACATTTGTTCACTATAGAAAGGATAAAACCATATTGATCTGTTCACTATAGATAGAATCAAACCATAATCATCTGTTCACTATAGATTGGATGAAACCATCTGTTCATAACAGATAGGATGAAACCATTTTGACCTGTTCACAATAGATACGACCAAACCATATTGATCTGTTCACTATAGATATGATGAAACCATATTCACCTGTTCACTACAGATAGGATGAAACTATCTTTGTCTTTCCACTATGAGCCATCTTCTTCTATACACCGCCTCACTGTCTAACTGAGCATGTCGGCAGATATAATTAAAGCTTGGATTTGAAGTTTGACTCTCAATGAGACCATATTTTTAATTTTAGCACATTCATGTATCAAGTCTCTCAAGAAAGTGATGGATCTCCCTTGCAAAGGGAGATGATACTTTAGGATTAAATATAGTATATTTTTATTTTATTGCTGTGAATATAATTAGAAATTTTAGGTGCGGTAATTACTCCGTGGAAGAGGAAACTTACCAACTCGATGGAGAGCGGGTATGGGCTTTCTTTGATAGTGTTTCTGTTGAAACGATTGTAACCGGCACCTCCAAAGACCAAATTAATATGAAATGATGATTATACCAAGTACCATTATTGGGAAATTGAAACTCCTTTACCAGAATTGCACCTGGCATATGTCACCTGGCAACTTAAAAATAATGGTTGGTGAAATCTATAAAATTCTTTATTCTTTATAAAATAAAACTCTTTAGCAGAAAGTGAAGAGACAATTTTTTCCCAGAAACCAAGTGAAGCTAGGACAAATCCTTGGTTAAAGTTGTGCAATTAAATGTCAATCCAAAGTTTTGAGCTACAATGGAATCATTAATTGTCACATTTTCCCCGACGATATTCTTAATAGATTGAGCCACTGAGATTGGCAATGCATAAGTTATAGATCAAGTTTAATGCCATAGCTTTAATGCCATAGCATTCTTCATTCACTGTATATAACTGACATGCATTATAATCATGGAGTATATATGGGCCACAGAGTGGAACGAAACACAAACAAATTGTAGGTTGCCCTACATAGCATGGAACCTGAAACTTTGAAAATGCCTCACTTTAATACATTGCTTATAATGAAGGGTCAAAATTTTGAAACTGTTCTTCAAAACTATCGTGATATCCTCCTGCAGTGATATGTCTCCACTCGCTCAAGCAGAGCTCGACACTGCGCAGCTAACCCGATTGTTTTGTTCTCCGATGAAGAAATGAGCACTCATGCAGGCCGCGATTATGTCGTCAGCAAACTACTGATGACACGTACGGCCATCAGATTCCAAAAATTGCAGTGAAACGGCGGCCCGAGCTACGAAGCAGCAGAGTCTATGAAACAAGTGTACAATGCCACTGGCAATCTGTACAATGCTTCGGGGTTATTGGGTCAAAGGGCAGGTAAACAAATGCTGATTACTGAATAACTAACCAACTTAATAACAGATTACAGCATTTCTACAACGTCTAGTGCATGATGGTGCAGCTGTGTATCCTGTCATGTCATGACCTCATCCCGGCTGCATTTTTTGTCGTGTCATGACCTTACACAGCTGTGTTTCCAGTCGTGTCATGACCTCGTGAGGCTGTGTTTCCTGTCATTCATGCAGCTTGCTTCCTGTCGTGGCATGACCTAGCTCATTCTGCAGGGTTTCCTGTCGTGACCCCATAAAGTCATATGTAGGAACTGTAGTAATGGAGTGGTCAGTGAAGGTGCAGGTAGGCTAGTTGTTACAAATAATATCAAGTTTCTTTTTCAGATGTATTCAGGGGAGGCAATCAACAAACTGCCATGCCAATTTAACTATGACATTTGAGTAATCTACCAATAATAGGTAAGCGGGGGGGGGGGGATTTCCTCTTCAGTCCTCCTGGATCTACCACTGGCGTTCTTCAAACGAGTAAATACTGAAACAGTTATTTTCTGCTGGAATGATTATATACAGCCTAGCTTCCAAACTTTCCAAAAATTCAAACGGTGCAAAAGTTTGATCACTCGGCCATCAGACATGAATTTCTTCAAGAAACCACCGTGACAATTCTCTGGCATGTATGCCTGGTAGGTAACTTCCATACAGCCAGAAATATCAAAACGTTAGAGAGAGAATTAATATCCGACTTCTGAAGATTACATGCCCCTCATGCCAGCCTCTCCATCTCTGAGATGAAATTTTGACGACCTGAGGGATGTTCTTTGGGGCAATCGTGTCGAGGATGATGGGAAACTAGAGGGGATGCTAGAGGTTTTCTTGTCCAAATGGCAAAATGATAGCTTGCGAATTTGATCCAGTTAGAAACGTTGGAAAGAATGATGCTAGTAATGTTAGGGAATTTAGAAAGCTCTGATTCGCTGGCTGGATTTTGACATTGAGAGGTGACAGGTTTAAACAAGGAGAGGGAAGAACCGTACCATTTCCCACAGGAGAGCATTCTGTAAAATGAAGCATCCTTTACGCAGCCTTGACAATCTGTGCGTCACCTCCCATACATTTCGTGGAACGTTCCCTTTGGGTTATTGCATCTAATTATTAAAGCACCATTGATTTAATTCAAAATCTGCAGAACACCTTTCAACAGCAAACAAGTTAGGTACCGGGTACCTCTTGAGAGCCGGCCTCCACTAATTGCTGAAGCAAACACCGAGCCATAGCCTGCCAGCAGTGTGTGACCTGAGTGACGAATGTTGTTGTTGTCAAGACATTATAGTCAACAATATCACAAGAGGAACCAAGTATCCCAAGTTTAGTTTTCTTAATCCAAGGTTTTGTTTTCCAACTTTATATTTAAATAATTCTTTGGCCTAAATTGTACTAAATTCATCATTCCACAGGAGCATTTCAGCATTGTACCTCTGGGAAATCACAAGAATTGAAACTAGGAGGAAAGATTCCCAGTTTAATCAAGATAGGTTCAAAGGTATCCTGTTGATTAAACACTTTATGTACTCTTAAGGGGTTCTCTTGAAAGCAAGTTTTACGTTATTATAGTGTTCGTAATACTTTGCAACGAATGAGAGTCAACTCTGTGGAGTTGTGAATGTTTTCAAGATGTCAACGAGTTTGTTTTTTCTTCAGATAAGCCCATTAAATGATGAAGTACAGGCAGTCTGCATGATTAGCATGATAATTCAAAGTGAGGAATTCTGTTGTGCAGTATATTCAAGAGTACAAACATAAATTATGAATTTAGTGAGAAGGATCAAATTTTTGACTTTTGATGTTATAATGATTGTCAGCCAAGTTAGGAGAGGAAAAATGTATGCTTGCAGAGAAATGTAAAATTAAAGACTGAAGAATTAGAGGTCATGAAATCACACACACATCAGGTTCATATGGTTCCAGTTATATCTGCAGCATCACAGTTTGTATGGCGTCACAAATAGGCCTATATCCAATAGTACAGACGTGAATTATGAATAAAAGGGGTTTTGACTAACATAAATTCTATAACACGATATTCAAAAGTGCAAGCATGAATTATGAAATTTGGGTGAGTAGCATCATGTTCACATAGCGGTTAATTGGGTTCAAATGGCATCGGGTTTATGCCTCCAGGCTCACATGGCATATTGATGTCACGTGGCGTATTTGTGCGATTAGACAATAATGTAAAGGATATGTTATTTGCATATAGGTGTCGTATCCAATGGACTTACACAGGAGGAGGTTGTCAACATCCACCTTGAACATACTTGGCAGTGCTTGCATGCTCACAAATTTATGACTGACAATTTGAAACATTTATCGATTTTTGTATGTAATTGTTGACATATGGTACAGTATATGCGTACCATCTTCCCCCTTTAGATTTAGTTTGACATACAACTTACTTAAGTTTTCTAAACAAATGTATTCCCGTAGAGCAATTGTGAAGAATTTTGCTATGTAGGATGCTATATGCTGTTAGGCGCTACAGGCCTGTAACATTATAGTCTCTCTTTAACCCTAACATTTGTAATATTAGAAGAGGGTGCATGGCAGCGTGAAATTTCCTCTCGCTGATGTACAGTAGTCTATCGTAAATCCCAAGTGTCTACGTTGATGAAAATGATATTGAAAAGGAAGCATTCGCCCTAGCTCCCATACGCCATTCGTTCAGTATTGAAAATTAGTTTACCAAGAATGGACCGAAGTACGTAAACGTGATATTTGTTGTCGCTGCAATTGATTCTCTCCAAGACGACTCTATAAACATGCCACGATCAGTTTTTGTTGACGACCATTAGGTTAGCTTTTACCATATTTTCTCTCTTTCTCGGAGAGAAGGCCAACGTCCTTGATTTAATTTTCTTCTGTGCAGTCGTCATGCATCCTATCAGTAGTCGGTGCGAGAGGATTCTCCAGAAGAACCCAGGGGGGGGGGGGGGGAGGGGCGGGCGGGGAAATTGTTCAATTATTGTACAGTCATCAATTAGTGGAGCTAATTAAAGTTGATCACCGTATCCGGATCGTATAAATCGCAGCTCTTCTGGCGTACTGTAGCTAGAGATCCTTTGCTTGGTTTTATTCTGCAAAATTGCTACAAATACCGCAGGATATGTAACTCTTGACATTCATGTTTGCCATGACTCTCGGACACGGAGGCTTTTAATTCATTCGAGTTGTACTCTATGTGCAAAGTCTTTATTACCTTACATTGATCTATTTAGAAAAAAAAATTCTGCCGGGAACATCAATCCAGGTGGCAGAGGTGCCTCAGGTGGGTGCAGCTGGGCTGGATTTTACTGTTCCTCGCAACAACGAGGCCTGTTGATAATAGGACAGGGTCCTGGTCTCATGGACACATCACTTGTGGTCCCCACCCCACGGCTAAATAGTAACCTGGAAGCTGCTTATTGTATTATCAGTACCCTCAGAATAAATGCCTGGGTGGGGGAGGGCTTGGGAGGAAACTAATTTTATTTTGCAGGGGGAGGGGAAAGGGGGAGGGACTTAATTCCCCTCTGCAGATGTTGATTGCCTGATTGTTATCCTGCTAAACTTTGATTGCCAACATGGTTTCCAAACATGCTTTTTCACCCTTAATAACCTACAACCTAATAACTGCTACAACCAAATTATGAACCCTCAATACAATGCTGCCACAAGAGATTCCTTATTGCATGATCCAAAAACACTTTATAACCGTATACACTTAATACTTAATAAACTCATATTCACTGCCACAAAATAAATGTAGTATATAACCCATTACACTGCATTGCCACCAAAGCTCTGTCAACATCCCATGTGTACACTATGCGTTAATATCCTTAATACCACATTATAACACTGTTATGCTACCAAAGAATCCTTAATAACCCATATACACTGCACTGACACCAAAGAACCCTTAATAACCCATATATAGGCCTACTGCACAATTTCACCAAAGAATTCTCAATAACCTATATATACACTGCACTGACTTCAAAGAACCCTCATTAACCCATATACACTGCACTGACTACAAAGAACCCTTAATAATCCATATGCAGACTGCACTGACTACAAAGATCCCTCATTAACCCATATACACTGCACTGACAACAAAAAACCCTTAATAACCCAACTTACACTGCACTGACTACAAAGAACCCTTAATAACCCATATATACACTGCACTGACTACAAAGAACCCTCATTAACCCATATACACTGCACTGACACCAAATAACCCTTAATAACCCAACTTATACTGCATTGACTACAAAGAACCCTTAATAACCCATATATACACTGCATTGACTACAAAGAACCCTCATTAACCCAAATTCACTGTACTGACACCAAGAACCATTAATAATCCATATACACTGCACTGACTACAAAGAACCCTCATTAACCCAACTTACACTGCACTGACTACAAAGAACCCTTAATA
>JAODAG010071487.1:5529-16452 GCA_027574785.1 Orphnurgus asper | reverse complement strand
TATGTAGTCTCCTTTTTTTAATTAAGCGTATCATTGCTGCCAGAAACAATTAACTTTGTCACCAAAAAACAACCAACAAGCTGCATGACTGATATCAGCTTAAATATATCAGTATAACTTAAAATTCGGGTTGCAACACCAACCTCTACAGAGATATTGACTGCTGCAGTGTATTTTTTTTTTATATCTCAGTTCAGGGGTTATACCACCTTAAATATATAGCTTCCGCCTGCGGTGACGGATCTGATGGTTGTGGCACGGGAAGGGACGCGCTGGTTCGCAGTAAGCCGGAATTTGAGGCAGTAGTCCAACTGATAGAGACCTACAGTGACGACAATGCGATCAAGGATCTCTCCTTCTGTGTCTGCGGAGACGATCTTTGTAACATCCCGGTCGATACGCGGCATCCCCCCAGCAGCACCATCGATGTGCCCGTCAGCAGCACCATCGATGTGCCCGTCAGCAGCGGTACCATCGACACGCCAGCTTACAGCAAGGCCATCGGTATGGCTGACACTGACAGCATCATCGACATGCCCGCCGACGGCACCATTGGTATGGCTGACAATACGGCCGTCGGTGTGACTATCAGTTTAGAACTCGTGATGGCGACAGTTGTACTGTCCTTTAAGGAAGCTGCTCAACTGCTTGGTTAAGGTTTGGCGATATCTTACGAAAAGCAAGCTATTTTTCATAAAGGAACCCCCAAAACACCCCGAAATGTAATATAGCATATCATTAAGATGAAGTTACTTGCATACTAAATAAATCATTAGGTTTACGCCGGGCCTGTAAATTTTCTCCTGTAGGACCATGCCTGCACTGAAAGAAATGGGGAATGAATTCTTTGCATTTACATCCTTGGCACAGATATGTATAACTATATCTTTGTTGTTCGTATTATACTCTGCTAAAGATGGCGTAAACTATATACTTGGTGTTCAAATGCCAAGTATTTACAAGCAAATGTGTTTGTCCCCCAACTTGGTCATTATAGCAAGTTATCATAAACGTTTCTTAAAACTGCTCTGCTTGAGATGTCTATGAATCGCTCTTGGACGTCGACGGAAGGTGGAACATATAAATATATTCAATTATAGGTTTTATTCTTGGAAGGACAAATCTGTCTTTCCACCGGCGCGGCAGAGGAATGAAACTAATGAATATACCATAGGCCAGTTATCACATTATCCAGTCATTCAATGGAAACACTGAAAGCCTGTATAACGTTGTATAACTTGGCCAAGATATATTGAAATCGCGCTTAAATGGTAACAAATGAACCAGGCGCTTTGTAATATATGACACTGCATGCTGGAGAACATGACCCACCCCCTCCCCCATTAATTAACCAGTGCGGGACGTCCTTAATAAATTAAGACCACATAATTATACTAACACATGAACTCAGACAAAAGTCAGAGATACTAATAGGAGCCTGAAGACGAAGTAACTGAATACTATAGTTGCAGGTATGCAAAATCTCAGCTACAGATGGAATAGCTAAACATGTTGTGGCACATGACAGATTATAAAAACGATCTCGTACTATACTTAGGATACGGTATAGACACAATATATTGAAAGTCATAGAGATGTGTGGTCCACCAGTGGATTACGAGGAAGTATGATCGAGAGTGAACTAGACTTGTGGGAGATTCGGCAACAGTACCGTACTTAAATTAAATTAATTAATGGCCACATATGTTGTGATCTGTCGGTAAATGGATGGTACCGAGTAGCGGTTTTGAAATGTCGTATGGGCCGGGCATATCCATGCTGGGGTAATTTTGTTTTTTATTAAAGATAGAACTTGGGAAGTTGTTGGCAAACCAAACAACGGTAAAGCATATACATACCAAATGTGAAGCAGTGACGTTTTTGCATAATCCTACTTACAGGATGTGCAGACTTTGACCTCTGTAGACCTCAACTGACCACCAAAATTAGTATAACCATATTTGACCAGTGATGCTGTTACTGTTTGAGTTATCGTATTTAAAAGGTTTTCCGAATTTGACATTTGTTGACCTCGCATTACCTTTGACCTCCACCAAAAACAAAGTGTGCTCACTTAGTAGGATCTACAAACTAAACAGCCTCACTCCTTCTGAAGCGTAAAAACATTTTAACAATGACCTCTTTTGGTCATCAACTTGCAACTCTTAAAAAATGCATTAATGGCGAAATTGTCAAAACCATGAAGGAAGTTGTGTACATGCTTAAAGTAGATTACCGTATAAGCTGAAGATCAGTTAATTAAATTAAGTTGCTTCAATCTCTGACAAAAAAACACCTCATAGAACTTATGAGCCTAGTGACCCTTCTCTGAATCTTTTTTTTTTCCAAAAGCTTGCCTATCCTTTAAAAAGTAGGGACAACATGCCTACACAGCTTACTCCAATTGAGGCCTAACCAACAGTTTGGTAGAGCCTCACCACAATATCCTTACGACGGAACTAATATATAACTTGTGCCTAAACATTCCTAAAATCCAGTTACCATTCGCAGAATTGAATCTATGATGACCCCAAGATCTCTTTTTCAACCTTGAACTTCCTGAAGATTCTTTCCACCATTAACCATGGAATTCCCGCCGTGTCCAATATGCACCGGCCTCACAAAGCCAACATTAAAGAGCATTTTGCCAATAACCTCCGACTATACTTAAAAATCAAGATCACCACCACCTTGGAACACTTCCGGTATCTTCCTTCCTGAGGAAATAATACGTGCGCGCATCACCATTGTATCGTCAGAAAAATTGTTAACAGTTAAACAGTTATAAAACTTTTGGTCAGAATACAAGACAAACGCAGGCACGCACGCCCACGCATGGACAGACATTATAATGTTTTACGTGTACATAATAGCCTCTATCTGTATAATATGTATCTAGCATGATCCTAATCATCGCATACATTATTTGAACCTTCGGACAGGCCCTTCACACTCAACAACCCGGTACCAACAAGTTCGGTCTGGGTAGTACTCTCTAAATTGAACCCAGAAACAACTACCCGGCGCCATAATAGATGGTAAAGCAGTGTTCAAAATAAGGGGTAGACCTCACCCGTCCCACAAGAAGACCCGTCACCCTTGGCGATAACATTTCTCGCAAGATTGCAACATTTTATGAATCCACTGACTGAGAAAACGAACTAGAAACGTTTCTTGTTCCCGATGCCGTAAAACTTGGCATTTATGCGTCTCTCGGTATTTGTGGAATTCGTACGAAGATTTTGAGTAGCCATTTTAATTAATGAAAAAATAAGTATATAAGTGATGCGCATTTATAGACATTTACCGGTATAGCTTACAAAATCGGGACGACAAGAATTATACATGCGTGTGAATGACCGCTCGGGCACTCATGAACGTAACTGAAGGAAAGCATATCGAATAGGATATATATATATATATATATACATCATAGCTGGCCTAAGCAAAATACAAGCGAGGTGAAAGCATTTTGTAAGGTAAGCAAATGCAAGATTATTGTAGTTCTTCGTTCACTATGTTTTATTGAACCTTTGTCCGATATTTGAGTTTAATTTAAGAGGGAAGTGTCGCAGCCTGCGGGATACCCCGATCGCTAGATTTTCAGATTATTTAATTTGCGGTTTTGATTGAAGAGATAATAAATTAAGAGAAACAAAGATTGACGAAAGTGTAAGCTTATTAATTAACCGGTAAACCATCGACTGCACCTGGCTTTTTTTGTCCTTCTTGAGATATAGCTTGTGGTTACAAGGTAATTCTGCTAGAATGAATCTTATCGATTCCTCGCCCTTCATGAATAATAATAATAATGCGGCAAATTATTCGCATAGCATATACGCGTACGTTATCACACGAAACCTTCATACCAGGTTGGAAGAAAATCGGACCCATTTTGGTGGAAAATATCGACGATTAGAGTATATTAATTATCTTAACCTCCTCACCCCGATCCACTCATGAATATACGTGCAAGCTACACCCCCCCCCCCCAAGGGCATCATCCAGTAATGTCACGACCGACGTATATAATCCACGTATGACATCAATTCAACGAGCCAAGCTCAGTTATCGTGATTACAAGTTCAAATGTCACGCACTACTGTTATATTATATTATTATAGTAGCAATTGACATTCCCAATCCTCAGTGCGCCCTCACTCCTCCTTGGATTTTTCTGTTCGAATCATTAGAAATAGAATCTAATTATAATTATTTCTATGGTTTGAACTCGGTTCTTTCTGTAGTCTCCTACTATTGCAGGGCGCCCTCATCAACAGGCAAATCCATACGTTGTCCAGTCGATAATGTGTTACACAGAGAACGTCTTGACCAATATTAGTCACACCCACGCGTCTGCGCAGGCGAATCGACAGCATAGGTCAAAAGAAGGAAATACAATAATAGATTCCTTTTTGTGACTTTTATTTCTAACCCTCTCTCGCAGATCTGGTGAAAATTGCTTGAATTCTCCCCACAAAAATGCACCCATACAACCCGACGGAATCCGACTTTATAAAAGTTTCTGGATCATATGGATCGAAACAAAAAGCCAGAAGAATAAGGGAAAATATATATATATATGTATTATTTAATATTAACCATTGTTTGACTACACTAGGCTAAGGCATAGAGTAAAGTGCCAAAAATGTGAGTCTCAGACAATAATTTAAAACAAATGTACCCCCTTCCTGTAAATGTTGGCAAGTACGAGGCACGTCTTACACTCAAAATAAGCAGCCAGTTATTCCACAGCTTTACAGCATTAGAACAAGGAATAAATTTGGAAAATGAAAGAAAAAGGGATTTGTAAAATCGTATCCCGAGCATGGACGATAACAACTTAGGACGTTATTTCAAAACTGTTGCCCAAACGCCAGGCTTGATATCTTTGTTCCTACCCCCCCCCCCAAATATCATGGTTCGAAATATACAGTGACAGGCGACACCTCTGGTTTGTTAAGAAAAAACACCCAAGAAAGACTGACGTAAAGGCTTTTTAAAAAGGCTCTAACGACAAAAACAGCAGCATTATGCCACGGCTTCAAAAGCCAAACTGACCAACTTATCAGCCCCAATCCTATTTCGATTGGAGCTGCTAAGGCTGAAGATCATTGGCCGGGGTGTAGTGCCACGTAATGTACAGCGCATGGCTCTCTGTTGACATTGCGCCACCATTAACACGAGAAGAACACCTTTTGGTACTATCGGAAACCAACCAATAGAGGGCAGTATCATCATCACCCGGTGATGATGGCCAGAAGCTTTAATTTGTAATTCTTTAGAATCCAACTGTTCTTTTGAAATGGAATACAACTGGAATGTTTGTTAACGGTTTACTCTATACCCCTCAGAACTTAAAAACTTAAATAAACTTTAATAAAGAAAGACAACAGAGAATTTCCAACTCATCTGTCATGCAGGTATGTGTCACACTATCCTGTGATGATGTCACATATTGCTGGTATAATGTCACACTTTGCTGCGATGTTACATATTGCTGGTCAGGCGGCACACAATACTGTGTTGTCACATATTGCCCGACATCTCACATTGCTGCTGTGATGTCACAATTTGCTGGTAAGACGTACACTTTGCTGTGTCACAAATTGCTGGTAAGATATCACACATTGCTGTGATGATGTCACATATTGCTGGTATGATGTACACTTTGCTGTGATGTCACAAATCGCCAGTAAGATATAATGCATTGCTGTGATTATATCACATATTGCTAGTATGTCACACTTTGCTGTGATGTCACACATTGCCAGTATTAATACACACTTTGCAGTGATGAAGTCACATATCGCCAGTATTCCATCACACTACCACACATTGCTGGTATGATCACATCAAACTTTGCTGTGATGTCACAGATTGCCGGTATGACATCACACTTGCTGTGATGATGTCACACTTTACTCAAATAACTCCACAACCCAGAACTGCACTGATGTTCTGACACTCTTTCTCTACATAAAACATAGTCATGACAGGTGGTTTCTTAACCATCCACCCTATCCCTTCCAACCCCCACCCCTTGCTAACGGTCTCAAGGAAATAAAATCTAGGGCTTTTTCTGAATATAAAACACCTTCAAACTATGGTGCATTCAAACGACCTCGGTCGATATTTCCAGATATTTAAAGTTTGCATAATTGATTTTCCGTAGCCAGTGCAGTTACCGCAGCTCTTCCGGTGGGGGGGGGGGGTGGCGCAGGCGCCTATCGGCGTCCCCGTACATCCAGGAAAAGAAGCCGAATTTTTAACCACGGCTGGGTCGATGACCGGCCAGGGACTTGGAGATGGACTCGGGAGTGCTGCATATCTCTTTTCATCGGTTTCAACGTACTGGTCGACCACAACGGATTAAAAACGATAGCAAGTATCTGTATCATATGCAGATGTGTGCCTGTCGTCTCTTTTGTGAAAATATGAAGAATATGACAAAAAAATATGAAGAATATGACAAAAAAATATGAAGAATATGAAGAAAAAATTATGAAGAGTCAGGCTATACCCCCAGCTGTGAAGCTCTCAACAGATGAAGAATCACTAATTCTTTTTAGAATGTCTTCATGATCCCCTCCATGAACAATGATGAATCAAATAATTGCATGGCCCAGGCGTATATGAGTTATGCTGATACGAACACCTTCGTACCAAAGTTTGAAGAAACTTGGGACCCACAAGTCGCGGGGTGAAGTACAGTGGGACACCCGAATCCAATATGCCATACTTACCACGTTTATCAAGCTCAAGTGTCACATTCATGCACACATACTGCATGCATGCATACATACACAAATGCACACATATATACATACACACATGTATACATACTGACATATATACATGCTCACATTCATACATGCACCCATACTCACACACACACTCACAGATTGGCGCAGATGACGACTTGCCCAACGATTGCCTAACATACGACTTCGGAACAAAACGTCCCCTATAACGTCCAAACGGGACCAGCGAATTGGAAAAAAAGGTTTTCACATATGCAAGATTTCCACCAAAATTATAAGATTCTAAGATATTTGGCATCTTGAATGAATAATAATTAAAAATAAATAATGAGCATGCTGTTTGCCCTTCTCTGACGGCTCAATTTAAACGGAATACAACGGTTGGGGATTGCCAAAATAAGAATTCATATGCATTTTATGGATTTGAATAGTAACCTCCTTATAACTATATCCAATCAGAAACCTTTCTTTACTTGAACGTGAGACACTGCCCTCACATTTGTCAAAAAATTCATAACGCAAATGCAGAGAGTTCTTCCTATTTTAGTTAATAGGATTTTGTCTATATGTTGATGATTTTGGAGCCAAACACAATACTGGATTCATCATCATCGTTAGCTAATTACTCTCTCCATACACAGAAAATTGGTCACTAATTGCACAGTTGAACAATAAACCTCTACGGTAGAAATTACTTTATTAACATTTAAAGCCACCAAATGGCATGAGTACTGCATAACGGTAAGGAAGATTATCAACTGGCACTCTGATATTTCGGAAGACTTTTTAAATGTATTGAAAAAGATAAAAATTGCGGCATATTTTTTTTCTATAACAACCTCAATTGGTTCACACTGTGTTGAACAACTTTACTAATAATACTCATTAGCAATTAATTAAGTACTAATTAAGTAAGTACCCTAATCGGCATCAATCGGCACCAATAGTTTTGGTAGCAGAAGTCGAATGTGTGTGCTGTGTATTGCAAATTGTCTCCACAGCAAAAGTTAAAAAAACACCAGGTGGCCGAGGCCCACCCCTTCCCCCCCTCCGTCCACCGGTCACCAGAGCGTCCAGGGGGCCTTGTCAATCAGCCCCAGCGGGACCCCGGTGATGTTGTACGGCAGGGTCAGCGCCGCGCTGGCCACTCGGTTGGCGGAGAGCGACTCGGTGATCCTCTGGCTGTGGAAGTTGAGGGCCCAAAAAAAACGAGATTCCACCGGTTTGGACGGACGTATTTTTTTTCGACGGTTGGGGGATTGGCGATCGGAGGGATTGGCGATCAGAGGGATAAAGCGTTGCAGGTGCTTGAAGCACGCTGCCGTCGTTAGTCGAAAAACAAAGGATACCATTTGCATATCGTGTTGAAGGGGGGGGTGTAGTATGAGTAGTAAATAAACAAAGGATGCCTGCTGCATACCATATGGGGGAGGGGGTGGATTATCAATGATGCATCAAATGCCTCCCCAGGGACAGTCTACACCAAGCCATTCTATACTGGTTTAAGTAACCAAGGAAGGTATACAAGAAGAAGGAAAAAATGATATAAATTATGCTCACTAACTGCAAGCAGAGGTGACCGTTTTACAACGACTGACAAAATTTTTCATGCTATCTAGATTATCTGTAAATGTCTAGCTGTAAACGCTGTCAGAAGCAGGCCTTTGAGTCGAGGTGTGTCTAACTTTAACCTGTTACGAGGGGCACACTGACATAAAAGTTTCGGGGGAGGGGCCACATTTGTGTAGAGGGCGAGACAGACTGTTAATTGCATGATAACTAGCGCTAAATAGACGAGAGAAAAAACCCCAGAGACAATCTGTTAGTTGGGTCAAGGGTCATGTCAATATGTGCAAATGACCGGAGGTGGGACCAGAATGCTGACAATTACTCCAATGAGGATAAGACATTCAAGGTTTGGGGTGAATCGAGTCGCGTATGACGCTGTAAACATTCACCATCACACCCCACCTTTTTGGGGGGGCGGCTATGAATCTGGTAACAGACGAAGAAACCCTGGGAGGAATCCCCTCCCCAGAGTTTGAATGTAAAAACCCGGCATAGTAAAACGTTTAACAAATTTTTCGAAGAAACGAAGTGTGTTGTCGTATTTACAAAAATACCCACACGCCGTAGTTTCGCGGATGGTACACAACTTACAGCTATTGTCAAGTTTTATGATGGGCGTGGCATCATTCAGTCTTTGAGATTTGCGCCCTTACAAGGATTAAAATGTTGAGACGATGGAACGTCTGAAGTTCTGAACATTGGTACGCCCTGGACATTGAACTAAATATTATTTAAAATTATGGGAGTTGCAACTAGAGTGAAATTCAACTCTGAGTTTCTACTCCGATATGAAGCGAGTGAAACTCACCCACCCCTCCCCGGTCGCAAATTGAAACTGCCCGCTCCAGCGTTAAATATCACGCCATGCTTCCGTGGAATAATTAACGTTTGTTCTTCTTTGATGAATTTAATTAAAAGAAATTGAGAGGAGTTAACTTTTCAGTTCACTTTTAAGCAGTACGATTTGCTTTTGAAACGAAGAGAAACACGGAGAGCAGCGATGCTTTCGGTTTCTTGCCAATTAAGAGCGAATATCGCGGGGTGGCCACTAAAGCAAACGCCCTCAAATGGAAGAACTGCAGCATCCATTTTCCAAAAGAATGTCGAGTAAATGGTTGGTTTTCTGACTTTGACCTATATATGTTGACCTCGAAATACGTTTGATCTCCACCAAAAACTATAGGGTTCTTGTACTGTAGACCTACATCCAAATAGTAAGGTTGCCCAAGTTTTTAGTTTTGCAGTCGCTGTGTTTATGTTTTGAAATTTGACCCATGTTGACCTGAACTGACCTTTAACTACCAAACACAATAGGTCATTGGACTTATTAAAGTGGACATACAAATGTTGTAATTTTGGAGTTTGCATTCACATGGTTTTTAAAATTTGACCTCTGTTGACCTCTGAAACAGTTCTTCAATGTCCTATATACCAAACATGAGGTTTGACCAAGTTCCAGTACTTTCGGAGTTACCAAGTTTACAAGGTTTCAGACTTTGAGCTACGTTGACCCTCATCTGACATTTCACCACCACCACCAAAAACAATTCTCGTACTCAACAAAGAGACAACAGGGTCTGTGCACTCGCCAAGAGATAAAAAACGTAAAGTCAGTTGATCTAACTAAACTTTTTACGTACAGGGTTTTTCTGACTCAAATGGCCCCTGACCGAAACAAGGTTATTGCACCCACGAATATCGACGATGGACTCACCCGTCGCGACCCAGCATGAAAGCTGCCGGCAGTGCGGTTTCCCGTTCGGTGCCATCGCCCACCATGTCGATGAAGGCCCAGTCGTTGCCCTCGTTGTTGTCGTAGATGATGACCATGGCTGCGCCCGACTTTGCGACGTTGATCGCCTTCGAGAGGAACGAGCAGCCTCTGGGGGGGAAAAGACGAAGGTAAAAATAAAAACGTATCACGGGCGTCTCGATCACTGCCACTCTTAATCACCGTCGGTCCACGGTCGAGGGATTCGCGAGCATTCCCGGACCGGATCCTGGTCGTGGTTTTTCAAACTGCTGGGGAATTATGACGGATTTTCGCACTAATAGGAAAAGTATACCCCGACACGATAACAAGATTTCCATCCTGTGCTGACTATGTACGTACGTTTTATGTGCTCCGAACAATTTCCGTCCAACTGTGCAGCAGTGATTGAGGAGGAGATGATACTACTAGTGGAGAAGAGAATGACTGTACAGTAGACAGCAGTGATTGATAAGGAGATGATACTACTAGTGGAGAAGAGAATGACTGTACAGTAGACAGCAGTGATTGAGAAGGAGATGACTACTAGTGGAGAAGAGAATGACTGCACAGTAGACAGCAGTGATTGAGAAGGAGATGATACTACTAGTGGAGAAGAGAATGACTGTTCAGTAGACAGCAGTGAATGAGAAGGAGATGATACTACTAGTGGAGAAGAGAACGACTGTTCAGTAGACAGCAGTGATTGAGAAGGATATGATACTACTAGTGGAGAAGAGTATGACTGTACAGTAGACAGCAATGATTGATAAGGAGATGATACTACTAGTGGAGAAGAGAATGACTGTACAGTAGACAGCAGTGATTGAGAAGGAGATG
>JAODAG010071376.1:0-16453 GCA_027574785.1 Orphnurgus asper | reverse complement strand
CCAATATTATTATTACAACAAACATGAATGACGAATGAAATTTCACAATTTCCCCCCAAAAGACCATAACAGCTTAGAGAGATACCCGTATGTTAATATAAATTGACCCAAAGCTATACTTATATTTAATTTTGCCCCTAAGTTCCCAAAACTTTGGAAATTTCCAACACAATTTTCTTTGTTTTTTGAAAATTCCAAATTGTTTTTTCATCAGCAAAATTCCTACTTTGGGGAGGGGTGGAATTTTCCGAAATATTAAGAATTTCCCTCATGCTCCATGCAGCTATGCCACTATATATGCCCTGGACAAGTTGCGGTACAGTATATATTGACATGTAGTATCTTGATTTTCCAAAACTCTGGCAACCGGCAACCACGAGAGACCTTTCCACTCAATTTAGCTGTTTGAGTAAAATCAGATAGAAACACCAGACACTAAGCAGCATGTCAAGCTTGATATGGGCTGGCAAAAAGGGAAGGATTCCCCCCTCCCCATGGAAACATCCCCCCTCCCTACTGATATACTCTTAATTTTCATGTACGAGGGACCTTTTCACACGAGTGTTGCAATAAATTTGCAATGGGAAAATTAATACAGCCGGGGATCCCCTTTTGAAAACCTATACTTACACCTAGCTATAACTACAAAAGCGGTCTTTGATTAATTGTCCCTGGCCCTCTGAGAAAATCATGGGTATGCCACTATCGACTGTTTGTCATTTCCTTTGTTTGTTTGCAGCAACCGTGAAATCGCCAGGTTTGGGGTTTAATTTACTCGCTATATATACAGTATACTTACTCATCAGCTCTTACTAACATGTGTAGCGCCCTCTACATCAGAACCTGTAGCCCCCCTCCCCCGGACACCACTGCTTGGCGGCGGTCTCCTCACAACTCGATGAGCCCCCGGTATAGTAGCAAAACTTCCCGGATCAGGGAAGGGTCTACGTAGTTCCTCCTGGTCAGGTCCTAGTCGGGAGGGAAGGAACTCGCTTCTTGAACGTATAGGCTTGAAGAAACCACCCCACCCCTCCAGGGTCGATTCTCATCCAGAGCACCTGACAACAACCTCCGTGGAGGGGACACACGTCACTCGTGGAAGGATCAGTAGCTCCTCACACCCTTGAAGCTCTAAGCGGGAGGAGGATCCTGACCTCACCTACTAACCACTCCAATATCGTTCTAGCGAATTTATGCCCCTTTCTTCTGTCTTGGAAGGAGGTCCCCTCCCAGAAATATTGGAGAAGGGTCTGGAAAGGGAGGGAGATAAGAGATGGGGTCAGGTATATGGCTATAGCTTTGGGGATTTTACGGCACTCTGCTTACCCCTCCCCCCATCTGTTACTCCCCCCCTATGAAAGCTTGGGTGGGAACTGGCCTGATGACGCTGGGACGAAAATCTCGGAACCAATTCCCGAGCCTGATTCTTCAGAATATATTCTGGCAATTGATACACCATTATCCAGTGCAGCTAGCGACCATTAATTATGTCATTATGTCGCTTACTCCACTCTAAAAACTGTGTTTCAGATAATCTGTTCCCATGTTGCTCTAAACAATAATGTCTTGACCCATGTTACAGGCTGCAGAACATTCTCGATTCCCACAGCTGTCAATTAAAATGAGTAAAGAAATTATAAATTTACAAACTTTCACCTTACTTGTCTGGACTGGAATATGAACCTACAAAATGCTGAATTTCAACACGGAATAGAGACTGTTTAAAACCTGCATGCAGTTTTCAAAGCGAACAGGGAATTTGAACAAATGCTAACGACCTTTTGGTTCATAGATTAATTTGATAAATAATTGTGTTAGTTACAAAATAAAATGTCACACCACTGAAAATATTTTGGCAAAGGGATCTCCATTTAGGCTACTCATTAGAAGTTTATACTGTTAACTGTATAGACCCAAAATATTATATATGTATCCTAGAATTACTCTCAATAGAAATAAAATAAGTGATAGGCCGGCCGCCGGGGTATAAATGCTCGTCCGAGCTGGACAGCATAACATGAATGCAAACATTTTGGCCACAATTTTTTTTTTTTTAACAATGGCTATCTTTGTAACCAATTGTTTTTTTTCTGGAATTTCCGATATTTTCAAAGATCCAGAACACCTATAATTTACATTATTGGACAAATGCGCCAAAAGGACTGCAACATGTTTGGGTAAAATAACGTCGATTGTACGTGCATGTCGAAAAACCTTTTTCCGCCCCTGTCATACTGTAAGTATGCCTTATGACGGTGGCATAATATAGCTACGAACTTTTCTAGGGGGATAAGATAATTTATTTAGAACTAATTTGTGGAGAAACTTTTGGAAAAGTCTGCAAATATAGATATTTCTGATATTTTTTTTCTGTGAATTTCAGACAAGATTAGCCCTAGTCTACTTAATCTTGTGAAATAACGAACATTGAACGTTGCAAATATGGTTTCCAAAGGTTCGGCAAAACACACTATTCTAAGCAGGCATTAATTGGAATGACTCATTTGCCCGGGCGAGTGGATCCAGCAGTTTTCCGTCAGAAACCCCCGGTCCCCCCCCCCCATACGATGGTTAAAATCAGGCTGACATGCCTATATTGTCAGTGGCTGGTCAAACAAGACTGAATATAAAATAAACAACCAAGGAAGGTTTATAACTTGTTTATGGAAACACCTAAAGTATAATATACCACAGTTTGATACGAATATTGGCAAGCAATCAAGTCTCTCCTTTCTTTTCAGAGTATGGACTACTGTTAATTAACATTTTTCCAGGTAGCAATGTGTCAAAGGTTATAAAATCTCTCAGATACCGCTGGAAGCTTGCTATAGCCTGGAAAGACCCGACTGAATCTGTATAATTATGGGGGACAACATATTGCAACACAAGGAAGTATAACTAGTGGCAGCAGCTCCCATAACTAAGTTAGAAGTAATCTGCCAGTAGCAAGCATTAGAAGTATATAATTATGCCAGTAGCAAGCATTAGAACTTAGTAGCCTGTTTAGTGGGCTTACAGTATAGCTTCACAAATAAATCCAGCTCAGGCTAGTGTAGCAGCAAAGCTGACAACAGTGACAACTTAGGCCCGACATTGACCATTTGAACAACATTTCGTGGACTAATTTGAGGTTGGTAGGAAACATTGGTGAGTAGTGTTATTATTATTTCAGCTGGATATATAGGCCTATATATAGACTACACCAGTAGCCTATGTGTGTACATGTGGTGTGTATAGGGGACGTTTAAAGAATGTGCCAGCTCACAAATGAAATTTGTGGCATTGAAAAAAAAATTCAAACTGATTATTTCTTCCATTCTCTCCATTTGCTCTTGGGGGAAAAAAATGTATAGTTTATGCACTAATTTGATCGTAAAAGCAGACTGTTTGTTTCCACCGTGGAAAACTACCTCTCTTTAATTTAATGTTTGTTATTAAAAGAACTTTCCCACTAGATGACTATACACGTACAGTACAAATTAGTAAAACCAGCCCGCACTCTTCGCGTTGACTACCTTTTTCGAATAGTCGTGACAAATCTTCGTTCCTGCATGGAAAAAATCGTGAAAATGAATGGGTGATTAAGAAGGTGATTAGCTGTCAGGAGTGTCACAATCGCCATTTGAAGAAGAAAAAACATGCAATATGTTGCAAAAGATGTTTTGAAAGAACGTCCCCCTTATGGTATTACTCATAATATCGTATGATTGTGTTTTTAAGTTTCTGATGTGGTAGGATAGGATCTTAATTGTACTAAGTTAAAGATCAGTGAGTACGGTAATTTTAACAACCTCCCATGTTACGTTTAGCAATGCAGTTAGAAAATCAAATACTTCCTGTGCAGTTAAAAAGGCAATTCGATGGCACAGCCCGTGAGGTACTGTATAAAATTCCCCCTCCATGGACCATGGACTGCCTATACCTCAGCAGAACCAAAAAATCCCAGGCGAAGGATTAACAGGACCAAGGAAAAACCTTACCCTGGATGGGGGTCCTCGGGACCTAGAAAAATCTACGAAGGGTTCTCCGTCGTGAGAACGGGAGAATCGAGGGCCCTAGCTAGCTGATCCACAGAACCGAAAACCTGAGGATTCGGTTTCTCTAATCAATTAGTAAGAGTAGAGGGCCGTAAAAACTTTCTATTTTGGTCTATATGACCATCAAGGCTACGCGGTCAATTATTTAGTAATGCACACCCTCACTGATCACCTGATTTTATCTCAACTGCCAGACAGGGATTAATATTTGTCCATTTATTATGAGGTGCACACCCTCACTGATCACCTGAATTTATCTCAACTGCCAGACAGGGATTAATATCTGTTAAAGACCAAGATCATCGTCGTCGTATGTCCACGATGCACCAAGCATTTTTTCGCTACCTGTTTGTCATTCAATTTTGTCAGTCACACACCTTTGGTTACATACGTTAGCCGATTTATTATTTGATTATTACTGGCAGTGTTTCATGTATAGCTTTTTATCGCTTTTTGATGATTTGCAACATTTCCATTGTATTTAATTCATCACGAAAACTCAGTAAATTGAATATACACCTCCACAACCCAGAAAACTTCAGGGACCTGTGCCGGGCCTCTGCGTCCTATACCCTTCACGAAGATCCGTCTATCGTAAAGTGCCGTACTGATCCCATAGATGGGCAGCAAGAGCATTTCTCCCTGGAATTTCAATAGCCTGCAAGCAACTTTAATTCTTATCCAGTTTCATCTCCACTCATATGCCACCATTTTGTATCCTGCATAACCAGTGCCCTCAACTCTTTGTCTATCAGCATCATTCAGCCACATGACTTAACACATGACTCAGCTGCACATGTCACCCTCATGGACCCACATAACATTCACTACTTCCTTGTTGTGTCCTTTAACTTTTAATTCTACCGTATATGAACAATTTTGAAATTGCCCAATAGGTAATTTCCCTCCCAAAAAACCCTTAACAATTGAACTGAAATGACCTGACATAAGGAGCATAGCCAGGTTTAGAATATATTTGTAGGGGTGCTAAAGACTAGGTAGGGTGAGGGGTTTAGTCATTATTCACTATTAAACAAAAACTTAAAAAAAACTTGTTTCGTTTGGGACGTACGTAGCAGCCATTTTGGGGTGAGGGCCGGGCCCCAGGGCTTAGCCCTATTCCCCAAAATTATAATTTACCAGATCATTTATTTGGAATGCCTGGAAGAGGTTAGAGTGCCTGTCCCCCCTAACCCTCCCCTTCCCCCCCTCCCATGATCATTCCCCCTGCATGACACATGACATTGAATAATTTGGAAACATTTAAACTTGCTTCACTTTCGATCATTCAAGTTGTCGTTCAAAGTCTTCGTGTTCATTTTGTTACTGTGCAGGAAGTTGACAGTGCAACGACAGAATCACAGCGGAAGCCGCCGGGGCACGAGTAGTTGTTTCTATTGTTCCATTTGGTTATCATCGCAGATAATGGCGAAGGCCGTACAAGGATCAATCACCGTAGAGAGCATCGACATGGTACTCACGGAGGTAAGAAAACTCTGCTGACGGGATTCACAACGGGACACTGAAGGGAAATAACGGGAAGATGCACCCCCTCCTATAACGAATTGGCTCCGGCCCCCTACATTTTGTTATCGACAAGCGTGCTGCGTGCATATTACTAGCTACTGTACTTTAGTATCAGACTACATTGATTGTCTTTTCACAGGGACATGCGGGCCATTGTAGGGTCTCATATTGTCACTGTTGCCATGAAGTTGTGCCGCTGTAATTGTTATCTTATGAGTCACTTTAATGATTGTATTATTAGAACTTTACTCACTATTCTTGCTTGCAGTATACTCTTTATACATGACTATATGTATTTTAGTCTGTACTAAAATTTCAATTCTTATTCAATATAAGGTCTCGTTATAGGGTCTATAGCTATACTCATGAGCCATGTAGGGTTAAAATTAAATGAAAGGGGAAGTTGCAGTTTGCAGGGAGCTATCCTTCACAATGTTCAATGTTATTGTATAATCTCTGACACTCGATCTGACCACCCAAAACAAGATCTATTGTTTTGGAGAAACAGGGAATGTTGGAAAATCGATTTTTGTTTAGACCATGCATATAGCCTCTCTTTGTTATATCTTTTGCAAATTCACTGAATATTTGTTGAACTCCTAACCTCCCCCCACCATCCCCTCCCCTAGATCACTGATCGACATTTTGTGTCATTTTTGTCCAGTCCAACGTTTCCCTCGTGGAATATACGTCTTTCGCGTCTCAAAAACGATCCATTCGACGGCCTGCATTCCCCGCTTTCTGATCACACAGAGTTACGTTATTTCTTGTATCCACCGTGCAATCTCGCATAAACTTATAGTCTCGTAAAGCTACATGATATAGTCTCTTAAAGCTAAGAAGTAAAAAAAAAAACTCATCCGGAAGTGCACACTCCTAATTCCTTACATCATTTCATCCTCCAGAAAATTACAATTTCATGGAGGTTCTTAAACTTTTGGCAAATCTTATCAAAATGCCGTGTTGCTAAATACATGGCTGTTGCTAATTTTCATGCAGCCATCAATCATATAATTGTCAAGTGATTATGAGACATGTATGCATAACAAATCTATATAGGCTATCACGGTAGCCTATACCGAGCTAATCAAGCCATTGCATTGTACATGCATACATTAATACTTACACAGCATAAGCTACGATTGGCCCGGAAATAAATCTGCCAGTATAGTAGTAAATCAGTAACATACTGCATGCTTATTTATATTTTTCTAAGGCTGACATGTTTCCTTGTTTCGTTCTGGGCTAAACGATTACCGTTATGCCCTTTCTCATCCAAACTTCCCCAGTCCAATAATACTAAAAACTGATGGGGTCTTTAAAACCCACCCCAGTAATAACTGGCTTAATGACCATTCTGTGGAGATCGCCTGTGTGCATGTGACAGCTTGGATAATTATTACAAAAGAAAACACTCACTAGATGGCAGGCACTATTATTCTTCCATTTGTGACTTACTTTTAACCCATTTACAGTACCAAGCATGTGTTTAGGGGTTTTCCTTGGTACTTAAAATTGGTCATAAAACTGTCTCTCTAGCAGATCATTGGCTTTACCAAAAAGCTAGAGGAGCAATCACACCATGCAATCTTTTATTAAGCCCTGTATAATACTGCATCATCTTACAGCATAAATGTTTTTAAGCTGACATGATATTTCCTTGTTTCACTCTGGATTAAAAAAATCACAATCTTTTATTAAGCCCTAGCTGTAACAATACTGCATCGACCTCTTCAGTTAGTCAGGTATGATTGCATCTCGTTGGGTCAATAAATAGCTCCGACTTCAATTTGTCTTAAAACAAAGTATATATACAAGATTTGTGAATTATAACCAAGGCAACCGTATTATACGGACGACTGCTGCGTGACTTGCTTCGTACTTCACAACTGGGGTTTCTAAGAGTTATTTCAGGTGGCGATCAAAAACCTCCTGGAATAAATGGCCGACTAGTTGATGAAGCGTGTCAAGTACAAGTATTTTTCATTTCATTTTCATTTTTTTGTTTCATTCTGTGGGCCAATAAAGGGCTGACATAAAGAGAGGGGCCAAGAGTCCCCAGCAATGTAACACTCTACATATATTATAAATGCAGTTGACTTTTTTTTATATTTATATATATCAGTTTTGAGAGTAAATCTTCTGGTCGTTCATTACTTTTTGTCGAAAAATGTTTTCAATATTTTAATTTTATTTATGTAACACAGATGAAAACAGGAGCAGGGACAATTGAGTTCCTCAACGAGCCAGGAAAGAAGAGAATTTCCTTCACAGGTCACGGGGATAGCGAGCAACTTGGCCAAATCTTTGACATCTCGGACTACGACCTCTCCACGATCGACTCCGCCGATGCGCTCCGTCTGACTCCGAGAGACGAGAACAAGAAATCGCTGATAATTGTTTTCAAAAACAGGTGGATTGTTTATCTCTGTATTTACTAATTACTTTTAAAAACAGGAGTGGATTGTTTATCTCTGTATTTACTAATTACTTTTAAAAACAGGAGTGGATTGTTTATCTCTGTATTTATAATTTCCGGCACTTTACCTCCAATGATATGGATTGCAGACAAACAAAAAAATCCTCTCGAAAAATTAACAATTTAATGCCAAAGTTTGATGACGACATAATTTTAGGAAAAAATTCAACATCGTTTTAATTACACAAATTATTAAGTTGATACACTGATATCATGATACTGCAGACCGCCGCTCCTTATTGCCATCCATTTGTAACTATTTAGAACCTCATCACAAAATGGTATCATTCTTTATAAGGACATTTCTTTTCAATCAATGACTATTATATATATGCTACCAAATATAATTCCTAAAGGCCAGATTCAAAACTTTCTGGGAAAAAAATCAATTTCTCTCTAATAAAAACACAGGTGTAGCTAATGTAACTATTATGTTGACAGTTACTCCTATCAACTATATAATAGCAAAGTTAGGATAAACGAAAAGTATGCATTTCAACAAATTTGTATAGCAGCATGTGTATCGCCACAAAACAACAATTACAATGTTTTGAAACCGTGCAGGGACCGTAGCCAAACGGTCAATAAAATGACCATTGAAAGGCGCAGCCAAAACTTCCGTAAATGTCCGTTCGGCATTTTCTCGTAACGTTACATTTTTTTTTTCATTTTTTTTCGGGAGCCGGGGTGGGGGGTGTGCATTTTTGGAATAGTCGTTACTGCTTATTCGTGCACCCTGCTGGCTACTCTTATCTCTTAACAGAATTAACGATTAAATTTACACTGCTGTGAATTATTGTGCCTTTTTCTTTTAGCGCTGCGTACAACTCGTTCAAGTTTCAACACAGCAAACTTGGACATAGCCAGTCCGTCAACAAAGATCGCGCTCGCAAACAGCGAGCCAAGAGACCAGTCGTTAAGACGGTTCATGAGGAGAGTTTCAAGGAGCAACCTATCGGAGGAAATGTACTGAGGGTACGAGGTGATATTTTTACTAATCATGGGGTTTTGTCTACTTCATGGTATATATACACGTTCTAAACTATACCCAGATGTGGTAACTATAAATTGAAAACGATATATGTATCTCAAATATAGTGTACCTGTACATGTGTATGTAGATATTTGCCTATACGTATCTCCTAAATTTTACATACTCGTGTATGTATCAAAGATTTGAAGTGGTCCTACACAGAGTTTATTATCCTAATTATGATTGGCGAGGAAATTTGCATACCATAATGATGGAATCATTCTTATCATGCACTTATCGCCCAATATATCCAGTCAGACAACCAAATTTATCAGGATCCGGCCATGATTGAAATCACGGCCGATATGGATACCTTATTAACAACCTCGATATACATATATCAATCACCATTTCAGACGACGTAATCATAATGCATGGAACCGTGTATCCATATATCCGTATATATTTCAATCCTAACAAATTACTCGACCTATCTATCGAATTTATCAAGCATTGAAGAGCTAACAGATGCTGCGTACATCATTTGCTTTGCAGGCTGTACTAATTGGCGACGTATCCATACACGACAGTGATTTTTCACCTCCGGGTTCTAACGATAATGTCACAGGTAAAATATAATCGCTTAGGAATTTTCGGCCCCCTAATTTAATTCTCTGATAACGAGTAACGTATTATACAATTGATTCCGTCTGCATTACACACGTTTACTCGAGCCGTATAAAGATGAGCCAGTGAATATTGGACACAAGGCAGTGCAGATCGGGGGGAACGTCCATCCCCCCCCCCCATCACCCTCCCGAATTGAGACACAGACTGGTACACAGAGATTGGAAAAGGCATTAACGTGATGCTTGCCTGCGGATATACAGGCAGTTACGGCTAGGGACGACGTTGAATCTATTCCGGGCAATTCGACTCCCTTTCAATTTTCTTGGCAGTTTGACAATTTCGGCTGCTCCGGCCCTTTCGATTTGTGGGCTATTTGACCGTTCACCCCCCAATTCAGTTTCCGGGCCCTGGAACCAGCATTACGTTTACAGTTATAATGACTGCAGCTATGTGCAGGTAGAACCGACGTTTCAATATAGTCTATAATCCTCTTTCCTAATTGACACACGGCCTGAGGAAGAACACGACAATTTGCCCATAAATGCTACAATCGTCGTATATATATATATATATATATAGCGTCCTCTCAAATTTTCGCGGACATCAATTTAAAGTTTTCCGCAAATGGTGAGGCCGTATAGGAAAGATAACAATTTAATTCCTTCCTTCCTTAAAGGAAAAAAGTAAAATGTATGACAGCTAGTCCAGGGACTGGATAAATGGTCGCTACACGCTGCACCATATGGCCATGAGTGGGCTCAGTACATGTCACGAGGGTGGCCTCATTTGGTAGCAAGGGATTGTTTGCCAAATTTCGGCCGGAATTTTCATTTCGATATTTTACTTTCAAACTTTTGTACGGTATTTTGGAAAAATACCAGGAATACCATCTCAGCAAACTTATAAAACTGTTAATAACAGTTAATTTGGGTTGTAAACAAAATTACTTACACAGAGCTATCAATAATGGCAACAAACTGATTATCCAGATTGTACTGCAGAGAAAGTGACCAAAAAAAACCACTAGATAATTCACTGACCAGTTAGTTACCCTGGCAAAGACTGACTGCCAAGTTCATGGGCTGAGATTTTTATCAGTTGTGATGGATATCTTATTCCCTTGTCTATACCGATCAACATTTTTTATTAACCTGCAAAAATCAAGCTATCATGGGTGGAAAGACCCAAGAATGACCCTAATATAGGCCTACACTATTTTTGGCATTATTAAATCTTATGGCAGCTTTGCCCGAATTTGGGGAGGGAATTTGCCTGACTTTTTTGCTTGCCCCAAAAGTTTGGGGGTGGTCGTCATGCAACCCCCCGTACGCCTATGCTAGTTACTTGGGGTGGGGTGACTGATCGTGATTTTTACACACGAGGCGGAAGAGCTTATGATTTTGTTGGTGCTGTGAAGGTGCATGACGATGCATGTTTCTTTCTTTTATTCTTTCTCCGAAGAAGACGAAGAGACGGATGCCGGCCACATGCCGTTAAAGTCAGACAGCGATGGTTCCTCCGAAGAAGACAAACTCTTCGTGGCAGAGAGAGGCCACGATGCAATAAGAAATCGCCAGGAGAGGTAAAAAAATAAAATAAAAAAAAATAAAAAACACAGTAATCGCGGCGGTGATCATGAGATCGTATGCCAGCTCTGTATACATACTGAATAATAGCCAGCAAAAACACAGACATATAGTTCAGCATATTTAAGCGTTTAAGGAATTAGCCACATAAAGAAAGTGTTGTGATCGTGGATGAATACTGGCTTTGACAAGCCTTCTCTTTTTGGAGCAATGCATGGTCCAGAAGTTACGAGGAAGGCATGCACTGAACGAATCATATTGCTGGGGTTTTCGGACCTTTGGGAAGTATGAGCAACGGACACACAAATCGCTACACAAACAATATCACCTCACGGAGCTTTGTCTTTTTCATAGCGCCTTCATGAACATTGTTTTGTACTGTGGTATGTATTGTATATCGTTCAGTTCACCTGGCATAGTTCAAGGAGCTATCTAATATGCACGGCCACAAATATCATGACGGGCTGGTATTAGAGGGCGGTGCGGGTGAAGGGGTAGCTGGTCTACAAGAGTGTTCGTTGTGCCGGCCCTTCTCTGAGAAAACTGACAGTGAAGACAGTAATCTCCTCTGCATGATCTTGGTGTAATGGAGGTCAAAGTTCACATTCTCCAGACGTCTTGTTACTTGAGGATATTCTTCAGATTTGCCTTTCATTTGATTGTAAACCGTTTAATATGAATTTCTCTTGTATCTTACAGGGCTAAGCAGAAATTGCAAAACAAATGGAAGGGTGGCCAAGGAGGAGGAAACACTTGGTGAGGATTTAATTGAAATTATGTTCGAATTGTGACCCACATATCCTCATAGACTAAGAAGAATGAGCCAAATTCATGCAGCTATTTCAATCAAGTGTAGAGCCTCTGCTATACCGTCTCATCTTACGCAGTTTTAACTACATCCAACAATGATTATAGCTGATTTCAATCATCTCATCCAAGGGCCATTGACCGAGAGGAAGCCGGTGCTACTAGCTATTTCGAGCGTAGATGATCGTCACCTATGGGGTATGATTACGCAGCGTACGGGACGACGATAAAGGAGACATCACGAGGCGTTAATTAATTTTGTGAGCTGTCCTCGATTCCATTAAAACTTGCTCTACCCGGTGTCAAGGGTGCACGTGTGCATAAATCGACGATCATACGTAGGCAGATGTCACAGCGGATATTTAAAAGGCTGGAAATCCAAACTACCACGATTCCCGCCCTTCACGTCACAAATTCAAAAGTGTGTAAATATGCAGCCTACACCACGATTAGCACTGAAGGACCCACTATAACCTACACCCTGTATGTAGCCTGTGGGTGTGGTATAAGATTAGTGCAATGTAACTATTTCTAATCCAATTGTCCTGCAGGCTTTAACAAGCTACTTACAGAAGACCAAAAGATCCAAAAAAAGCTGATGCTGCATTCACAGATCGTCAGATGAACAATCTCGCATGGGTGCTCACAGAGTGGCGATGACAGATTGCATGTAGCAGTGCCAAAGCTATGGAGACGGGGACCTGGGCGTGTTATATAACATATATTATTATTTCGGTATTTATTTATTTATTAAATACTTTGGTATCCTCGAAACTGACTGGTTTGGGGGTTGTACATCGCTTACTATAACTCCAGTAACAGCACAACGAAACTCTGAACCTATCGCCTCTGTCAGTAGCTACATACGTCATGCTTGCTATACATACGTCACTCATAACATGCTACCAGGCCCGGCTGTAGCGTCGTTGCCTCCTCGCATCGGGACCTAGCTGTTCCTAAACTAAAGGAGGACACACATACTCAATCCTCTTACAAAATACTCAAAAACTTGACCCTGTTCTTCCCTGGTTTTTTCTGCCCAGTTGGGCAGTATTTATTCTGTATTTATTTATTTATTAAATACTTTGGTATCCTCGAAACTGACTGGTTTGGGGGTTGTACATCTCTTACTATAACTCCAGTGCAGCATAACGAAACTCAGAACCTATCGCCTCTGTCCTAAGCTACATACGTCATGCTATAACATACGTCACTCATAACATGCTACCAGGCCCGGCAATAGCGTCGTTGCCTCCTCGCATCGGGACCTAGCTGTTCCTAAACTAAAGGAGGACACACATACTCAATCCTCTTACAAAATACTCAAAAACTTGACCCTGTTCTTCCCTGGTTTTTCCTGCCCAGAGGAGAATCTGTAGAAACCTGACACTAAAGTAAGAGTAAGAGAAACACCTCTTTGGGAGGCAAGAGCCCCTCTACCCCCTGAGAGCTCTATAGGGGAGGAGGGGACCTCACTGGATAAGGGTGAACCCTGAGCATAAATGGAACTCGAGGATCTAAATCCGTTCACGGGAGAAGCTTAGGGTCCGGTGGGTATAGTAAGTGAATGTGTTAAGATTGGTAAGTGGTACGCCGTATAATCGTGTCAGTCATTCGCGATATTTGGTCGATAAAGCTATATTACGACAGATCATAATTAATATTGTTATTCCTACGATTTACACCGGGGCGGGTAAATAATAACAGCTTCATTTGGGTATAAAATATTATAATATAATATTAAAATTAATACAATGCAATGAATTCTTTCATTAAATATTTTCTAAACGTCCTCTCTATATTAAGTCATTTTTACTAATTTCTGTCAAAGAGGCTTCCAAGGCTTTATTTGAACGATTTCTTATGTTTATCATTCCTATTGAAGTATTACTGGCTATGTAATAATGCAGCATTATTGGCATATCTCGTAAATTGTGATATGTAAATCCTTATTAACAAAGTAAACAATTCTGATATGTGTTATAGGCAGGAGGAGTCCGTTCCATGCCTTAGTAAGTGAAAGTGGCAAGATTTACATTTATTATGTCATTAATCAATAAATTAAGATTCTTTAGAAAGAGGGCAGGTGTAATTACAAGGTGCAGTACGTGTGTGATATTTGGTGGAATACGATTAGTATTAACGCATGCCAGACCACAAGATTGGTATAAAGGGTTTTTAATATATATATGTTGTGGTGATAAGTTTTTCAATTTTAGCAACTTTGTTGCAGACTATTGAAATATGTATATGATATGTATATAATATGTGTATATAATAAATATTCAGGAGAATCAAATGTATATAAACAATAAATATACAGGTGGATCATGTGTACATAATAAATATTCAGATGGATCAATTTTATTTATAACTAACATACATGTGTATATCATATCATGTACATCAGTATATATGTAATTAAAATGCACATGGATAAATATCACTAACTTATAAGAGTCTGCGTTGTATATTGTATGTCTAAAACTGAGCGGGGGTTGGGCTTTATTTTGGGACTGTGATAAAAAACAAAAAACGAGCGTTCTTTATTTACAATATTTGAACTCATATTACTATGTGTGTCCAGAAACATCTCTTGTATTCATCTCACGTGGGCCAATCAAAATACGACATCTTTGGCTAGGATTCCCATCCTACTACCCAGGGAAGCTTATAATAATTTGATCTCGAGAGATCTTAAATTAACATTTCAGTACATAAATTCTCCAAAACTGCCTGGTTTGGGGGTTTTGTTCTATACTGTAGCTATCTACTTACACATCTCTCCCTAATATTGCATACATCTACTTGCGTAGCATCCCATACTCAGAAGATGTAGTACCATATTGTAACGAGAAAATTATTTAACGAGGACGTTTGACATTCAGTGACCTCAAATGACCTTCAACTTACACTTCTTGTACGAACAATATAATGTTCTCGTTAACTCCCTTTCTGGCTTCTCCGGCGTCTATGAAGTACATCTTTCATTCGAGTGACCTGGCGATAGCTGTAACGAACACAACCTGACTGGTTCCCCGTGGAGCTCTACGCTGCGCTGCTTACCCAGATTGTTTAGCCCTCTCCGACAGCAAGTATTATGTGTGACAATGACGACGTAGCGTCATCAACAGACTACGGTGTATAGACATGGCGTGTGCGTGCATGCATGGCCATCACAGTTGAACATTACAGCACCGGTCTAGTGGAGCGCTGTACGTGACATTAAATTAAGTGATATTATTATTATCACCCAACTGGAGTCAATTATTAGCGTATAAATTATTGTAGTATTCCCCTCAACTTCCGTATATGACTGCACTAACAACGACAAACCTTCAGAAATGTAGGACTTTCATTGTGATCACTCCTTGCCACACATTCAAACTTTCAACATGCAAATAGTTTGACCCTCAATATCGTGGGGAAAAAGAATTTGTGTACCTGATGATTCTGACCAAGGGTTTGTTTGTTTCAAGCAATTTCACGAATTTTATATATACCTCTATAATGCTTTTGCCTTTGACACCAAAACCAGGAATGACCTGATGATTCTGTCTATGAAACCTTTCGTCAAATATCGATCAAGAGGGAGTGAGAAGCAATTAGAAGAAATTGGACTTTGTTGACTCATAAACATCAATCAGACCGATTAACAATCTGTGAACAGTAGGGCGCCCTCAATGGGTTGACAGATAGATACATTGCTCTCTATCTCCCCCTCCCACCAAAGCATTTACATGCACCTGGGTTGCTCATTTCCTGGAAAGTGTCGGGCCAGAGTGGGGGGGTTGGGAATTACTCGGAAATACCAGGAAAAATAACGGGATCCTCCTATGAACATGAATAAGGTCGCATGCCACTGTATAATCATTCCAACCGTGGGTATATATATCACTCTCCCTGCCTACTTGTGAATTTCTGGAGAGTTTGCGATCGATTCGCGGTCCATGAGTGCAGAAGGGGACCTGCATGTATTCGCCTAACCGCACTATTAGATTAAATACAGGATTGACAAAGATCGAATAATCTGCCAATTCTCTCTCTCCACCCCCAGATTTCTGTCCCCCATGCCAGTAATAAATAAAAGAAAAATGCTGAAAGAAGAGACAAGGGAATTTCACCCCCCAATTAGCTATTATCTCACACCTCATAAAATCTTAGCCGCTGACCTTGGCAGCCAGTCTTTGCCAAGGTACACTGACTGGTCAATAAATGTATATCTAGTTTTTTGCATTTTGTTTAAATATTATCTCTTTCCCTTCAGTTATAGTTTGGATAATCAGTTTGTTGACATTTTGATAGCTTTGGGAGAGTAATAATACACGTTTACAGCTCAATTAACTGTTATAACAGTATTATGACTTGAAGTTAGACAAAGATGGTGGTATTCCTGGAGTGAAACATACATGGT